>JAEQBH010001855.1:1800000-2051419 GCA_016808115.1 Tetrastigma voinierianum | reverse complement strand
TCCTTTTCTCTTTAGTCTCCTAATTAGACTCTACCTTTGTTTCCTTTATTGCTTGAACACTAAAATTGCATTCTCTCACTTACATTAATCAATGAAAATCAAAGGTATTTTTTCTTCGCATGTTATCAAAGCCATAGAGAAGGTTAGGGTTAAGTTTTGCGGTGTTTTTCAATTCGGCAACCCATCCGGTGGAATTGCAACTTTTCCGGCCTAACTTTCGGCCCGCCTCTTCTCAGCGACCCCTCTTCTCGGCAACCTCTTAGAAGACCCATCTATTGGTCGTGTCTCCTCGATCCTCAACTCAGCGTGTAAAGTCAAATTTGAAGTAACACATCTAGTAGTGAGTGTCTCCTCCGATTAAATACACCTCGTCGTGTAGTCAATTCGGACTGACCCATGCGTGTGAGTGTCTCACTCGTCCGTCGACTCCGCCCGAAGACACCACGAAGCGCCCGATAATGGCAGAATTCAGCTTTGCTGCCAACATCCAACAACCCTAGATCTACGCATCGGATAAGATTAAGTACATGTGTAACAAGCTTGGTGCATTTTACCTAAATGGTTCCCGGTTGAAGTCTGTCAAGGATTAATTTCTAATCCATTTGTAATCACTCCCTTCCTTTCCTTTTCTCTTTCGTCACCACTAGACTAAGCTCCAGCAGACTTTCAACTTGTTGCTCTAACACTTGAAGTAGAAATTTGTATGTTCTCTCACTTTGTTATTCGATGAAAAATCAAAGAGTTATTGTTCTCTTCTAAAGGGATGGTCTTTGGCTAATTGAAGTGTCTCATCCATCTAGATCACGGTCGATTAACCACATTATTTGCATTATGAGAAGACAAAGTGTTATTGGGAGCTCTGTTCTCTCCTCTAGGGGATTTTATTTGGGTAATCCAACACACTTCATTAAAGAGACTGTTAGGTGCTTTAGTGGAAAAAAAATGAAGAAACAACCCCCTTATGTCTTTGTTGATGCTGTGAAAATAAACCATAAGAGCTTTTAAAAATTGGAGTTCTCTATCCAAAGGCTAAATTACTTTTAGCAACTTAAACACCCTAGATAAAAGTACTTTTTTTATCGAGATAGATAAAAGTACCATTAGGAAAGCTCAATGTCTGAATTGATTTCTTGATTGCCCTTGAGGGCTTGGCTTAAGTGTAGCAGTAAGATTTGGGGTAGGGGATCTGGGAGGCCCACGGTTCAAGTTCAATGCGGACCAAAAAAAAAGAAAAAACATAAAAAAAAATATTTACCTATTAAAAATAATTGATTTTGTGGTGCTTAGGTTCCTTTAGTAAAGGAGGCTGCGGTTTTTGTTTCAGCCACCACTTCACACACTTTACAGTCACCATTGTGTACATCATTGTACTTTAGAAGTACATCATTTTTTACAGCATTTTCAGTATATTTTCTTCTTTGATCAAATCTCTATTTCTACAAAAATGTGTTGAGTATATATCCTATTGTGTATCATAAATTTTAACATTTGTGTTTCAAACTATACAAGATAACGAGCTTTCCAAAATAAATAAATAAATAAATGATAAAAAAAAATCCATTTACCCATTTGCGAATGAAATATAAAAATATAGCGGTAGAAATCTAATGATTGAATTAAGGTTCATCACTACACCACCTCTGAATGAAACTTGAGTTGGGGGAGGCTACAGCAAGGCTTTCTCTGATGGACCCGAGCAAGTTCACCATCAGGAGCTCTGCAAATACACATAAAGACAAGAAAGATGTATCAATAGATGCATCCACCACACTGGGCCAGCCATTGAAATTCATATCTAATATGATCTTTAAGTATTTAGTAAGCGACATAAGTCACACACATTTATAAAAATTCGGCATGTGGTGACCTCTTCAAGCGTATCTACGTTTTTTAATACAAAGTGGTCCAAAAAAATTATATTCCTTGCCCCGAGAATAAAAAGTGTGAAGACCAAAATAACTTTGAAGGTGAGGAAATACCTGAGAGAAGTAACTCTTATCACTTATCATAAAATCCCACCAAACTATAAAGTAGTTTCTTAAGAACTGGAATTGCTCTCTAACAAATGTAGCTTTTAGTTTTCTGAGTTATAGATTTTCTTTCTTTGCAAGTTTCAACTGTCCACATTTAGAGAGAGATCGTATCCAGGAATCTATTCATACAAACCATGCATCTTCACTTTAACCAGTTCCAAGCAACATCTTAAATCTCATGATCAATTGATCTTTAGCAAGGGCAAAAAAAGTAGCCAGTTTTATGTTTCCACAGGTTTCATCACTCATTTATTAATGAACAACAAAATAATACTTATTGCTATGAAGCAAAAATAAAATTCATGGGTTACACATCAGGTAGCTCTCTAGGACCTGATCACCATAATGGCTAGTTCAGCAACAATCATCTACGGCTAGTAGACACAAAGCCAAAGGCTTGTATTGGAACACCATAGAAAGGACGAAACGATTATGATGAAAAAAAAAAAGACCAAGCTTGCAGGAAATAAACATTACGATTTTCGAGATAAATACACTCAAAATGAAAGTAAAATGTGGCTGACTACTTTGTATTATTTACAACTCCCAAGGATCTATAATCCCGTTCTCATGATAGATATCCAAAAATGAAAAAAATTCTCTTATGGTTAGAAGTTTCATATGGAAAGATTTACGATTGTAAAATATCACGAGTTTCATAATGAATGCTACGCTATTGTAGCAGTTTGTTTCATCGTGGGAAGGAGTTGTTTAAAAGGTAGAAAATTTAGCCACAGCGACTTTATGACTATGGACAAGGGCACAACATGCTAATGTAATAGGTAATGGGCAAGCCTCTTAGTTTGCCCCAATAGGAGGAAGGTCCCTAATCCTTTGCAAGTGGTGGTGGGGCATTTTGCATTCCTGCATTCAAGCTTTTTCGGTAGAATGCTGCCAAGGATGTTTAGTAGTTCAAAGCCAATTTGCAGTAGTCGAGGATGTTAGGGGAAAGGAGTGGGTGGTGTCTTCCATATCACCGAACAAAAGCGATCTCAGCGGAATTAGGGGCCCGGCTTCGGAGAAAATCCTATCAAGTTTGTTGGGCTGGGGACTGGTGATGGATGGGTCTTTCTCTTCTTGAGTACCAAAATGGATATATCTAATTGCTTTATGTTATATATACATATATATATAACAACAAAGCACATTGGTCATATAAAGGCACGAATTGCATTATCTTTAGATCCCAGATTCAAATGCTGTTTGCATGTTTTTAAAGTGATTTCTCCATTTTAGCTCTAGAAAGACTTGAGACCACATCCAAAGTTGGGAAGAAATCCACAATAAAAAATTAGGTGGTTAACCAGTCAGAAGAATACGCTTGTCAAGCAAGCCCACATTGGGGAGGATATGGCCTTTGGTCCCTTTATTTGCGATGATTTTTAAGGAGCAAGCCACAATTTGCATAGCCAAAAATCACTATATTTCAAAATATTGGAATTTCACTAATAAATCGGTGATAAAGATATAGAAAAAACTGAAAGATCCATTCATTCGAAACTTCCATATGGATATCATGCTAAGATGTCTCCAATATCAAAATTATCGAGTTCTTATTAAGTTACTAAATGAGGTTTGATTTACTCTTTCATAAATTTTATTATTCAATTTTGAGTTTTCTAAAGGCTATAAATAAGGATAGTTAATGAAATATTCAAATGAACATAATTATAACTTTCATACTTTTGCAGCTGCCTACAATTTTCAATGGTGAGACTCCATCGCTTTTCTTCTTCATGAGATTCCTAGAAACTCTTCGTGAATTATAAAGTTCTCTTGTATTTTGTTTTCCTCTTTTGTTTTTTATTACCTCCACTCCATTACCATAATTTTTCATTTTCTCCACTTTCTCCCTTTACATTTCCTAAATGGTGGCTTTCTACCTGCGTTGTAGACAACCATCTTAGAGGTTCCTAGACAGAGGAAAGACCTTATCAAAACACCCCGGGTCCATCGAAATAATTTATATACAAGATTAATCCATTACTGACTTTCATAATTGATTTATAAAGGAATTTATGCATGTGAGATCCCGATCAACCTTTCATCTGTTTTTCTGAGAACTCATAAGGTGAGCACACACAAGTGCTGGCGACTATGCATGCATGAAGAAAATCAGAGTGATGAGATCTTATCAATTTTTGGAACTCAAAATCTCATTGAAAAATTGTTTTTTAAAAAAGTATAAAATGAAGCGAATTAAATTGAGAATTATACCAGCTCGTATGTTTTGCACCTTTGAGATCAAATTGGAAGAACACTTCAAGACCACGCAAAGCACCCGGTCAGCCACTCACATGCTTCATGTTTTGACCTTAAAGTACTATCAAGACCTCAGTTAGACATCTTTTTATCTTGTAACAAATGACGAGGGGTTTAAAAGAAGCTTCGAGAATAGTTGATCAAGCTTTCGCATTTAATTTTATTAACAAAATGATGGATGATGACACAGGAAGGAACACGTGTCGTTCGAAGCTTGTCAGTTCCGCGGTAAGTGCTTTATTGTTTTATAGATTGCATCTATAAACAATAACGCAATGCTGACTTTGTTATTGCGAGTTTCTACTGCATGTCGCAAACTCAAGGTATAACTAACATACATTTGAAATTTGGGAATATGCATAATTAAATAAAATGATATAATACCACAATTTGAGCACCAAAGCGCAGCATTTTGCGAGCACAGAAACTATATGGAAAAAGAAGCAACTTGAACTACTCTCTTAACTTCGCCTTCAAAATGATAAAATAAAAAAAGACTACATCTCGAACACAAATGGAGAGTGCCCAACTCATGAAAATCAATGTCCTTGCGGGATATGCATCAATATCAATGCTCCCCTTACAGGGCGAAGGAGAACCCTTTGGCCGGGTGGTAAATGAGCTCACATGGCTTCAGAAGTAAACCCCAGGGCACACGAACGACAGGACTTAGTTAAATTATTTGGAGATGTCCAAAACTCGCATGTGTAAATGGAAGCACAATGGCTTAAGCCAAGGACACGAGGTTATGGCCACCACCTGATCACTGCCCTTACACATGATTATAGGATAGAATATTTCATTGCCTAAATAAAACACGTGAATTTATAAATTTAGGAACCACAAGAGAGCAGAAGAGGAAGCATTTCTTTGTCTTTCAGGATCTGATCAAACAAAATTGAAACCCCAAGTTAGAATGCGGGGCGCCTACAGATTTAATGTCTTCTCTCATGTGCCTAAGTTCATATTGAACATGTAACCATTCATCCATATCATCAACACAATTCATAGGCATCTCGAGCCCTTGCGATTACTGAAAAAAAACAATCTAACCACTATGACCAAATTGGATGCCACTTTAGAGGACCCGAGAAATAATATATACTATAATCACTTGTTAATAAACATGAAAAATATCAATATTAATACATGTTTTTGTTTACGATGAAAAACAATATATACATAAAGAAAAATATAAAGTGATTCAAAATGCGTATATGATTTTGAAGAAATTAGAAAATTTTGACAAAGTTGAAGTTCAATTTTTTGATGTATCTTCTGAGTTACGATCACTTGCTAATATACACGAAACATTGCGCGTACACCTGCATGGAAATAGGCGAGGATCATGATTTTTAGCATGTTGGGGATAACCTTCTTCGTGAAAGTACAATTTGCTTTGGAACCTTGGTATGATTATTTGGGGAAACTTTGTGTGATAACCGGGTTTATTACGTTTTTCAACCCATCGAGTAACTCATTAACCACAAATCAAAACTAAACAAGCTCCCAACAATGATGGAAATCTAGCGATGAATACACAATTGAGAGCGATAATTATATAGTAGATTTAGCACACACAGGTCTGAATTTACCCACATTCGGCGCCAGGATAGGTACTTTTAATTTCTTCTGTGTTTTTAGACTTGTGCGGAGTCTTTCGAGGTCTAAAGCATAAGTGTACAGGATTTATGTCAGGAAGCCAATATGAGCTTAGCGAGGATGGTGACGATTGATGAAGTCTCGGGAACTCCGTGATGCTAGAAAGCACGGGGAGGGATCAAGTGTACCGGTACATCATTTATGTGTGCAGAACACCTGCTAAAAGTGGCGGGTGGGCTGAAAGTGTCTTAGGGTACACCCGAAATGTGTCTGCGGTACACTGTGGTATCGAAAATGGCGATAGCAAAAGTGTACGGTACCATTAATGTGTGCAGGAGTACACATGTATAATCACGAGGAATGGAGGCGATTTGTGATCCTAAACGCGGGGGCATACTGTCAATCATCCTTGAACACGAGATGACATGGGAAAGGAGTATAAAAGGCTGAGGATAGATGGAGGAGGCAGTTTTTTGACTTCTAGGGTTAGATTTTCATAGGAGAGGAGTTCCCCTCCATTGTTTTGAGTTGAATTTTATAGATCCAGATTGAAGACTCTTGTTCTTTGGTGTTTTTACAATTCGAGCACATGTAATCTTTCAGCAGGAACAATTGGTTCGTTTTCAATTATAGTATTTCACATTTTTCATTCTTAGGTTTTGCAACCAAATTCTGATTTTCTCAAAGTATTGTTTTTATGATTAACATCTCTTCAATTATAATTGTTCTTATAAGTTCCATGGATTTCTAAACCCTTAATGCTGGGATTCTACGGTGGAAACTCACCCTGATCAAGGTATAATCCCTCAATTCCTCTTTTGAACCTCATTGGATTGTGTGATGTTATTCACTTGTGCAAATGTTTTGTGAAAAACCCTAGTTGGGCATATTCTTGACAACGTGTGAACGAGATATCCTTGGTACACGTTGTGCTTGATTACAAATGCAAACTAAGGGTTCGAATTAATTGGGAACAAGTGCTCAACATTATTCAATCATCCTTCTTTTCAAAAGAGCATTTAAAGATAAATCTTCCATCAAAGACCATTTATCAATGGCTCCTAGATGAGTTTGCTCATAAGAAATTGGGATTTACTTGATCAGAAGTGAGTAGAACCCTAAGAATACCAGCAATCGTCTTCTATTTTTCTAAAACATTCAAATCAATCAATCACTTAATCAGACAACACAACTCTACAATTTTCCTTAATCTACACCTTTTGTGGAGAATAGCTCTTACTGGTCAACAAAATTAGACCCTCCCTGTGGAAATGACCTGTGGATTCCCACAATATTACAATGCTGGACAATTGTGATTCCTACGCTTGGGAATAGAATTAGGCATACTAATAAACACGAAGCACTAACTTCATACATCAAAGTTGGTAGAGAGCCTAAGAGAGACTACAGCAAATAACCCTTTTTATCATAGATAAACTATTAAATATATTAAAGGCACTAGCGAAGGCACATCAAGGTACCTGATCCATCAAACAAGATTGCACAGGCTTCGACAAAAGGGCTACAACAGTTGGCCCTTCAGATGAATCCTAACCAATCAATAAAATCTACCATAGTTAAAGTTCCACTCATGGAGAATTTTAGTGAATGATAAGACACATTTCTTTGCTTTCAAGATTTGATTTCTCTCTTCCATAATGTCCAAACGAACACCACAGTAAGAGCTAACCCTCTAAACTACATTTGTTTTTAATCATGAAGGATCCATGCCACCCTAAAGTTTCTTTTATGGACATAGCATCACCAAGTAACTCCAAACAAAGAAGAATATCTAAGTCAAACACGAGTTTAGACACAGTAGAGAAGAAAAGATGTGGTTGTGATCCAGAACTGCTCTTGTCTGAAAAGAAAAAAATTAATTCACTAGATGTCATGTCATCCTTTTCTCTACAACTAGTCCAACATAAAAATAACTCCTCTTAGAAAGCTTCCTAAGCAGCAGAAAAAAAAATACATTGATTGATACAATTGGGTTCAAAATAGCCTTTGAAGAGGCAAAGTAATTCCTCTTTCCCACCCTAAAAAGAAAGGAAGGATTTGTCTAGAAACTTCCCATTCTTTGCATCCCAAAAATCTAGCCCATCATTATCTTCCTTCTCACTGCCTTCCTTTGGAGCCTCAAAAGGAATTCCTAAACCCTTCCCAACTCTCAACCATTCATATTCTTTGAGAACCAAGGATTCCAGATCCTACCCTCTTTGTGGAAAAGCGTGATCCGAAACACTCCTATCACCCGAGGCTCCCCTTGTCAAGGATATCATATATAATAAAGGCAAAGGAATTCTCTAGGGTTGAATCAGCACTCGAGATATGCTTCCCCAAACTTCATCATATTACCATTACTCGTAAGAAAGGGGAGTTCTACTAATCCCACCAATCTTGATTGCCTTCAACAACTCAACTACAAAAATCATCCACACTTTCCTGGAATACCATCATATTCTTTAAATGATCAAAGACAAAATTTAAGTGGTAGAATCCACGAGTTCAGAACTTCCAAGGTGTATTCCTTGCATACTACTAGAACCCAGGCTAATGATGTTCCTAGGCAATGAATTAAGCGGTCTCATTGTTAACTTGAAGCGTGTGCGAGGAGAACATGGAGACGAGGGGTAGTTTAACAATGTCTTGTGAAAATACATTATCTTGAAAGCCCAATAAGCCGAGATGAAAGGTGGCATGACAATGTGCCAAGAAATAAGGCGTAGTAGTGCCACAGGCCCCAAGATAAAAAAATATAAAGTGATGATTCTCTCCAGCTCTAACCACTAATGAACTTGAAACTTTATTAGGACATCTTTTAATCAATTTAAGACATTCTCATTGCACCAAAAAGTAAGACATATTCTTCTTGCACGGAGTTTTAACTTAAGTTTTTAGAATATTGCATGCACTAGAGTGAAGCTCATGTCAATACCACAGTATTTTTATTTTATTTTTAGGTAAGTATAGATTTTAAGGAGAGTATGTTTTGATATCCACGAGTTTGCTTGATATCTCAAGGATTATGGGATAGTTTCCATGTTTTGGGGATCACTTAGGATATAGTTTTACGGTGATTCTAGAGATTACTGATTTTCTTTTCTCGGTTGTAGAATAGGGTATAAATACTATTATATCTTTGAATTTAATTACAAAATACAAATCAATCCCTCCTAATTTTCTAAGATGGTATTAGAGCCCTAGGTTTCACACTTATGGAATTTTTTGGCATCATTGCCATATCTTGTTTGGTGTACCAAAATCTTCTTTGTGGTCAGTTTTTGCTCTGCTTTTCTGGTTCAAAAATAAAGTAGTTTTCCATGATTCTAGGGATCATTATGGGATAGTTGTTATGATTCTAGGGATCATGGGATTGTTTTCCATGATTATAAGGATCATAATGGGATAGTTGCCATGATTCTAGGTATTATTAGTTTCCCTTTTTGTGGTCTAGAATTGGGTATAAATACCCATTCTAGTGCAGGTGATAATATAACACAAATTCAATTCTTCGTAATTTTCTAAGATCTCATAAGATGGATTTACCAAAAGAGACAACACCTTAAATGTAGGCGTTGAAACAACCTCGAAGAAGCAAGATTAAAGTGACCAAAGTGTACTTTTCTTTTAAAAAACTTTTATTCTTAAAATTCTTTCCAAATGCTAGGAACCTTAATTTTTTATTAATTTAGATTCGATTGCACAAATTTTTTTGAGTAAATAAAATTCATTAAAAGAGAAAAAACACGAGGAGCCAAAGGAACCCTAAGTATAAGTATAGACTAGGTGGTGTACAAATAAAAGCGGGAAGCTTTTCACTACACTCTGTGTGATCATTAGGCAAAAAGATTTTGCATTATTTTCTTATAAGGGAAGGGACTAGGTGGATGGAATTTTTTGGCAGAAACATAGTTTTTAAAAGTGACGCAAAGCCACTTGGCTCAGGTACAATGACTCTCGAATTAAATTGTCTCCTTGCCCAAAACATGTCTTATTGAAGAGTTATGCCTTGTAACTTTACTTTTAAGCAATTTTATTCTGCCAAATTTTGAAATTATGCTTTGAAATTTATATAACTTCATAAACTTTTTTATAAATTAAAATTTATATAATTCCAAGAGTACTTTACTTTTAAACTTTTATTCTTAAAATTCTTTCAAATGTTAAGGAACCTTAATTTTTTATTAGTCGATTAAGATTTTAAAATTTTTTTATCGGTAAATAAAATTCATTAAAAGGAAAAACAGGGAGCTAAAAGGAACCCTAAGTATACGGGGAGTAAACGAAAGGGCCCAAATGTCTATACAAAAAAGAGCAAGGCATACTAAAAACTTACCAGCTCCAGAGACTAAGCACTAAATATGAACAACAAATTTCTAATGAACAAAAAATCCTATTTCATAAGTAGCGACCCGGGACAAATGAACAATACAAAGGAAGCTTTCATCCTATGAAGGAGAAGTTGACATCTTCAAGACTACTCTATTTCTCTCCTTCGGATTGCCCAAAGAAAGCGGATGCAAAGGGGCGGCCAACGATTTTCCTCTCGGTTTTCTTTCTTTGGGGAAAGTTTTGCGGCAGGAGAGTAAGTCAGGCCATGAGAGGACACACCATGAAGCACCCACACAGGGCAGATGCCCCCACAGCTCCCATATCTGTGCGGTGTGATAGCTGATGATGCACATCTTCTTGACCTTACCACATAGAGGCGCGGCAGGGGAAGCCCCTCCTCTTCAATTGATTCATGGTTGGCACTTTTTCCCACCAAATTCACAAGCCCATTTTGAAGGACATTGAAGTTCAAAATATCTTTGCAGGAGCAGAAAAATTGCCTTATCTCATAAAAAATCAAGTAAGATCTAGCGAAAGCAGGCGACTGAATTCACTTTTCCATACCAGTTGTCATAACAGAGAAGAATTTTCTTATTTTGAATAGTCTTGATGAACTCCGGTACCACTTCCATCTCTCCAAATCTTGGGTTCCATCCCCCTTCTTTCCCCGAGTTTCGGGACCTCCAGCCACCTTTGCGCCTTTAGAATACGCAGGAAAAGCGGTGGAAAAGTATTGCACATAAAGGGTTAGAACCACACCAACCATCCTCAATCGACCACTACTCCTACCCCAACCAAAAACTCCATACGTTTCCAGTTTCATCTATAAAGAAGCCTCTTTTCTAATTTCCTTTCAAAGGCTACCACCTTCCTCTCTAGAGACTTAGGTGACCCACCCCTCTTCAATCCCATACTTGATTCTAATTAACTTTTCCACCGGTACATTATCCTCTCTGACAAACCTCAATTCCATTTCCCTAAGAGGGCTCTATTGAGGTTGAGGAGGTCACGGTTCCCCAAACCTCACTTATCTCTACTCATGCACACAATCTTCCAGTTGATCAAATGAATTTTTCTTTCTAAGGCACCCCTCCTCAAAGAAAACCTCTTTGAATCTTACTACATTGCTATTTTATGCACTTTGGCATTCTAAAAAGGGACAATAGGTAAATCAGCATATTAGAAAGGATGCTTCGTATGAGCATAAGTCTTCCTCCTTTGGAATAATTGCTCTTTCAAAGGACTAGCATTTTCTGAATCCTCCAACCCCATCCCACACCCTTTGGGAGTTGTGTTTTACGAGGTAATCTAAGCAAGTTGTTAGGATAAATTCAACATAACCAGACTAACACTTAAAGCTAGACTATCACAGGGTTCTCCACTCGCCCCCTTTGGAAAATAGCACTCTTCCTATATTTATTTTTCGGACCGATGAATTAGCCGAAACAACATGAATTGATAATAAATAATCATTTCATTTTATTCAAGGAAGCCTTGTGTGTTATACTTTAAGCTAACCTATAAAACTTTTGTGCCTTGTGTCTTTTGAAACTATAGGTAGAAAAAGCCCATACTTGGAGGCTTGGAGTTGTTGTCACGTGAGACAAAGGATACCCATTTCTTCGAGGAGCTCTTTGATCAGCTTCGGTGTTGAGACTTCTATGGATGCAACAAAGATGAAGCCAAAAAGGTTGGGAGATGTAGTTTGGTTGGAGCTAGGGGAGCGTGAAAGGCCCTGGGCCTGGAGGTAGGGTCTTCAAGCCCCACACTAGATTTCGACAGGCATCGTCTCGCCTAGAGACCAAAACTCAATTCATAAAAGCTCAAAACTTCTTGCTCTAAAAATGAAGAAAGACTTGTTGGAAATTTCCGGTTTTGCAAGGAAGGAACAAGTTGTTGGCTTGTTGTTTGGCAAGGTGGTGGAGCAACCTTCGGAAGAATTGACAGCGATGGGCTATTCACCAGTGGTTTTTATTGGGGAAGTTGAGCATCGTTAATCTGGGAAGAGGTCACTTTTTGTTCGATTTCAAGTCCAAGAGTGAAGTTAAGAGGGTGTTTCTCAAAGGAAAAGCGGTTATAAAGAGTTAAACAACCCATTGAAGATGGGGCCCGGAAGGTAGAGTGTTTATATACTTGATTCATTCTAGCAGCAGATCTTTCTGGCCAAGTAACACAAAGGACCCTCACATCAAAAAGTAAGAAAACTCTCACAAAACCCTATCCTTAGAGCAATGAATGAGAATGTAATCTACAAACTCTTCTTCTTCGAGGCAATGGAAGGAATATGAGATATTTTTTATATACGAATGTAAATCATATTTTACTCATATTCGCTTTATGCAGATTAATTATAAGACTAAGATGGGTATCATCAAGGGAAGCTAACATACTCTCACCCATCTAATAAATTAAATATTCTTTGAAGCTTAAGAGTATGGAAGAAATTAAGAAACATCTTCAAAAATAAAAATAAAAGGATAAAGGATGGTTGAAACTGAGAAAGAAGTTTTCTACTTTACAAACAAAAAGTTTGAACCAAGTAAAAAGAAAATAGTAGCTATTGCTTTGCAACCTTGAAAGCTTATTAAGTTGATTCCCTGCTTTCAAATGCAAAATCAAGTGTAACAATGATTGAAAGCCACATGAAGAAAATTCAAGATAAAGTAGAGTGGTGTTTACTAGTAAAACACCTGAGTACGACTAATATGTAGAGGAGCGTCTCAAAGAATCTAAAGCAAAAAGGATATGGTTGTGATAATGTTCTACAATTTAAAAGAAAGGCGTGGTGATGATTTATATAAGGCTTGAAGGCATTTTCCTAAAAGAGGCATAAAAGGAGTTAGGTCCAAGAATGCTAGTCCATACAAGATTGCAAAGAAAATCAGCTTTAACACCAACAATCTCAAACTACCAAAGGATAAAGATACTACAAATGTGTCTAATATGAGAATTTAACGTTTTAAACAGCACAAGGAGGGTTTTCCTCAAGATGAAGAAGCTATTTGATTAACCTCAGCAGCAAAGCATAAGGAAAGAGATTGAATCGATGATAGAATAATGTGAAATTACTTGGATTTAATTCGATATAGACGATGTTGATGAGAATATTAATTCTTATATTCACTAATCTCAAGTTCTTCAAAGCAAATAAAGAGATGACAAGGAATATCATATAGGAACCTTTGAAGACTTGCAAACCTGAGAGAAGAAATGATTCTAATACTTTAAATCTGTTTGGAAGAACAACTAATTATTTTGAGGTAGATGTAATCTAGTATATAGTTTCTTATTTATTTTATTGGGACAAGTAAAGTTTGATAAAATGATATTGTTGAAATTTACTATATTAGCCAAAAGCTAAGATTCCTATTTAGTCTTCTTATCCTATTACAATTGAGTTTAGTAGTAGTTTAGATCTTTGTCATTTCCCAATGGGAACTCAAATTCAAATCATAAGTTTATGGTAACTTGAATCTTAATATGTATTTCCTTTTTCTTTTTTTAAAGCAAGGTATTTGGAAATTTTTATGTTGAAATGGGCTAGATTAACAGTTCATTGTCTTATTTAGATTATTTTTATTCTCTCAAGAGTCAAGATTGATTTTCATAGCTTACTTCTTTGTCAATTCATATTTTTTAGCTTCTAAATTTAAATTCTTATTCGTATTGCAAGGAATGAGGTCTTTTTCTTTCTTTTGATTGGTAAAAAGCAATGTATTGATCCAAAAGAGCAAAAATATAGAAAGTACATAGGAGGTATACAAGAGGAAACAAAAACCTTCTAACTCACTTCTTGCTAGCAAGGCAAAAAAATCAACGAAAATTAGTGTTATTCACATTATACAAGTTTGTCCACACGATCACAAAGTGCACAAAAAGTAGTCTTCAGAAATCTATAGGCAAGAAGGGAGTTACATCTCAAAATCACTTATATTCTTTTCCATCATAAAGTCAAAATAACGGCTCAAGGTGGCTAGCCATCAAATTTTCTTACGCTTTTTGCCACATGCAGTGCCTTGAAGGAAGGAGGGTTTGGCGAATCGACGGAAAACCCGGTGGGGCAGCCAGCGTGAATCCCAAAGCATCCTAGCTGTTGGGCAATGAATGAGCAAGTGATCTATTGTTTCCTCTTCTTCTTCTGAAAACATCTATTTCTGAAGTAATCCCCTTTTTTAAGCTGGCTGGCTTACGTACCTTACGGGGCCTTCCCAATCGAGAAAAAGCCCTAGTTTGGGAGGAACAATAAGATTCTAGATAGACCAAGAAGGAAAGCCAAAGGGAAGTAGTGCGGCGATGCATGAGTCTAACTGAATAGCCAGCTTTCTTGGAATCTTTCATCAACAAATTATCCTCTTGACCGGGTCTAATTTTTCAATGAAGAAGGCGGCGGGAATAACAACAGCATCTCCCATCATTAAAAGATCTTAAAATACTGGGTGGCCTCAACCATGAGACATCCCGGACATCGGCGACCTTAGCATCCTTGCAGGCTACCATATTAAACAAAGTCGGGAGGTTGATATCAGGGCTACCTCACCGCACCAAGCGATCTCGCCCAAAGCGCGACCTCCTGCGATCCCCTAAGGAGGAAGCTAACATCTTTAGGATAAGGTAGCCAGGTTTTTATTTCTTTCCATAAGCCGGGTGCAGACCGCCCACCTAATATATCACTTGGCGGTCCATCCCCCACCATCTCTCAAATTTGAGATTAACCACCAATTCTCGAATAGGTTCACTATCAATGGAAAACCGCCAATTCACTTGCAAAGCAAAAGCTTGATTTATCTTGGAAAAATTTCTTACCCCTAAACCCACTCTTTTTTTCTTAGAGCACACTATTTTCCAATTGACCAGATGCGGTTTCCGTTCTAAGTTGCCGCCACTCCAAAGAAAGTCTCTCTGAATCTTCTCCAATCTAGAGCATACCACCTTTGGCATCGGAAAAAGAGATAGGAAATAAACAAGGTGCTCCGAATCAACGTGAGTCTCCCACCCTTGGACTATGTCTTGTCTCTTCAGAGGCTGACCTTTTTATTTCTATCTTCAATGGAAGTCCAAACCCCAGGCTTGTGGGAGCCGGGGAGACCCAGATAAGTAGTGGGGAGGGATCCAACACCATAGCCAAGCTCAGCAACAGCAACTCCACATTGTCAACCCTCCCCACATGAATTGTTTCGGCTCTTAATCAAGTTCAATTCTTATCAAAGATAGCTTCCAAACCACATCAGGAATCCATCACAGGTACATCGGTGCTCCATATTGGCATCACAGAAAAGGACGGTGTCATCAGCATACAAAAGGTGAGAGATGATCCTCCATCTCTGCCCAGAAACTTGCACCCCGAAATAAAATTGTCTTCCACAATGCGCTTTAGCAAGCAGCTCAGGGCTTCCATCCCAATCACAAAAAGATAAGGTGATAGAGGATCCCCTTGTCTCAGGCCTCTGGTGCTTTGAAAGAAACCCGTAGAAGAGCTATTGAAAAGGACAAAGAAGGAAGCCGTGGAGATACACCATTTAATCCTGCTTATCCATTTGCTGCCAAAGCCCATTCTCTCTCTAAGTACGAAGCAAAAATCCCAAGCCCCGATTAGTCGTAAGCCTATTCGATGTCAAACTTGTGGGGAAGCGGTCCCTTCTCCCTCATTTCTAATAATCAGATCACGCATCATTACCTATTAGTTCGTCAGAATCTGTCTCCCTTCTACGATGGCATTCTGAGATTGGGAGATTACGAGACCCCTAACCCTTTTGATTATGTTGGCCAGCACTTTGGTTAAGATCTTATAAAGACCTCCCACCAAGTTGATGGGTCTTAAGTCCTTGATATCATTAACATTACATTTCTTGGGGATCATGACTAAGAATGTAGCATTGAGACTTTTAACAAACCTATTGTGTTTGTAGAATTCCTTGAAAAAAACCCATGACTTCGTCTTTCACAAAGTCTAAGGTGAAAGACCAGAAAGCCAAGAAGAACACATACGGGCAGTGCTTTATCCCTAGTTGAGCCACTGTAATTGCGCTAAAAGACATCCTGCAGGAAAACATCTTCCAAGCAACGCTTGCTCTTCACTAATACTATTGAATGGGAGGTCAAAGGAGAGGGCGCTAAGTGTGAGGCAAGCACGAGCTTTGAAATGCCTCTACCAAACCTTCTTTAATTTCGGACTCCCGAGACAACCTTCTGCCATTAATGTTGATGTTCAAGAGAGTATTCCTCCTCCTATGGGAATTGGCCATTCTGTGAAAAAAAAAACCCCGTGTTTCTATCCCCTTCTTTTAACCAGAGTTCTTTGGATTTCTGTCTCTAAGAGACTTCTTCCATGTCAACCCACTTCTAATACTCTTGCCTTTTCCTTATCCTAAATTCCTCCAAAGTCGGCTCTTTTTCCTTTTCCAAGTCATCCCAAAAGGAGATCCTCCTTAAAGCCTCCTTTTTGGTCTCTACTCTACCAAAAACCTCTTTGTTCCACACCTTTAAAATCCCCTTTAGGGCCTTTAATTTGGAATACCAAAATAAGTTGAAGGATTGAAGAATTGAATACTTTTCCACCAATTTTCAAAGGAGGTCTTTGAATCCTTTATGGAAACTTTAGTACGTTAATTCGAAGCAGACGGGCGGCCTAGTCATCCCTTGGTGTCCGATTACTTCAGGCAATGAGGTCGCTATGATTCTACAAAAACCAAGGTGCCCTTGAAGTTCTTATTCGATTTAATAAGACTGTCCAGCCATTACCAAACTTCCATCCGTGAAGCACATTGTTTTTCGACATCAGTTACTACAGAAGGTCGGATGTAGTTTTTCTAGGAAACTTCATTAATGTAATTGTGTGGATTTACTTCTTTTTTAAGTCATCTTTAACCAATTAAAGCCACACAGCTCTGGCCCGAAAAACTCTATACATGCTCAAAGTATAAATAAAATTTTACATATACATATATTCATATGTGTTTGCATGTACATATATACATATGAGTGTAGATCTATCAAGCTGGCCACATTGGAAATGCATTAAACTCTCCCAGTGTAAGCGTAAAAGAGCATGGTTCATATCCTCCTTGATCAAAAATTAAAGCAGGAATTGAGTTCATCGAAAAGCTAACCAGAAACAACTACTTAGTGGCAGGACGATAGCTACCAATAAGAAACTAAGAAACAACGGAGATAAAGATCAGCCACCATAAACCAAGTACATAGTGTGGTTCAAGCAATGACACAATAGAAGCTTTAGAGGAGCTCTAAAAAGTAGATTTGCTAAATACGTTTCTTTTTTGGGAATGGGTTTGGTTGTATATTGATGAAAGGATTTTCTTGATGATAGATTTTGTGGATTGGGTAGGCACTTGTTACTCGTCACAGTAGCAGTTTATGTGTATTCACATCTCTTGTTGTCTTTTGATCCTATATAAATCGTGTCTACGAGTTTCCTTTTAATAATATTCTTTTTTACCAATCAAAAAAGTTAGTTTGCTCATATGCAAGGAACTCCAGACAACACATTCTTGGGGGATGCAATGAGAGGTTCTAAGTAATGAGGAGCGTGCGTAAGAAAGGCTGATCTGATCAGAAAGGTTTTTAGTTTTAATCATAAAAAAAAAAATTATTATATATGAACCGGCATCTAAACCATAAACACCATGGGAATAAAGGTTTACCTCATCATTAATGGTTCATATTCTAAAATGGCATCGCAGTTTCTTTGCTTCAAAGGCAAGAAGTTCTCTCTTTAGCTTAACTTCGGAGAAGGCCTCGGCTTCACCAATACCCATGGCATGGCGCATATCATGGATCTTAAATTTTAGAACTTGATTAAAGTAGTTTCAACAAGTAATGACAAAGAAACTAGTGTAGGAAGGATGCTAAGATGGCTTTTGTTTTCATGATTTAATTGATAATCAACTCAGGAAAACCACAAATTAGATTATTAAAGCTCAAAAAAATGCAGGATGAATATCATAAATCGATACTGAAGCCACGGCTCGATATGAAACCCGGGGATGGAGATGGAGTGAGAGGTTCCAATATTAGTTCGAAATGTATCAATAATAAGCAAAGCAAATACAATAAGAAACGAGAACTCATCTCACCAACGAAGGAACAAGAAGAAGAAAAATTAAAGGCAAAGATTATCTATCAAAAGAACAAGATAAATGACATTAATCGATAGGAGCAAACTTGTAGTTTTCAGCTACCATCCTAGGGACAAGACATGAACCATTCCGTTTCCAACAAGCAAACAAGAAAAGTAAAGATGATCTTGGGCCAATGTAAGCATAAACAACAAACTAAGATGGTAAAGATGAAAATATTAAATGATCAAATAAAAAATCAATCACTTTTATTAAGTTAAAGCTGACCATTTGAGAACATGATGAATAGCTACAACAACTTGGTCATGTGGTCCAACAAGCAAAAACAAGAAAGTTAAAAATGGTCATGGACAAATGTAGCAGAAACAACATTTAAGATGAGCATGTGAGGCTTTCGTGGTGAATGTTGTGGAATTTGATCTTTTCCCTCTTTAGTGTTCATGCACTCCTTTACAGATAAAAAAAAAAGTGTTTATGCACTCCTTAGATTAGAGGAACCTTATAAGTTGTAGCGGTTTTTTTGTAGGTAAATAAAAAGATTAGGAGTAGGCTCCCCTTGTACTTATTTGGTTTTTGGAACAAAAGGAATGAGACAACTTTCAATGATATTGGTGATTCGATCAAGAAATTAAATCTTCTATTTTTATACTTTTTGCAGTTAAGAATTTGCGGATATTGTATAGAGGATCACACTTGTCTAATATCAAGTCTATAGATTAGTGGTTCATCAAGTAAGAGGAAGGCATATTTTTTACTGCTAATTGTTTAGTTTTTTTAGGACTTTATTTGTTGACATTGTGTATTAGTTTTACTGTTTTTAGACCTTTTCTAATCAAACCCTTTTACGAAAAAAGCATAAGTATATCTTTTTATTCGAAGCTCGTCAACAAAAAATTAAGGTGATTTTGATATTAAAAAGAAATGTATTAGGAGAGGAGTTTTATACGGATATAAGCTATTTTAAAAAAAATAAATTAAATTAATATGGCGTCCAAAATAATTCCCGAAGTAGAGCTTAATCTGCCAAACACTTGGGAATGCGCAAACGGAACGCCCGGCATTTGAAGAAAAATCACAGCTTCGGCATCGGGACGGCGGAATTCAAATGCCGTCGTTGACAACGACGGCATTTGGTTAATATCAACTGCCCCACTCTTGCTATGATTTTACAGTTAGTGAGACATAAAAAACCAATAAAGGTACTTTTTGGAAGTTATTTTGTTCATTTGTGTTAATCCAATTTAAGGAGTTCATAAGAATTAGCACCATTGTGCATTTTGGGGGATATGGTGGTTTCATGATAGAGATGGTTACATTTGCTTCTAAGCAATGTCTTGTGTTGGCTCGAGTGAAATTTGATCTTAGTGATGGTACATAGGAATCTGAAGCCAAAATTGGTAATTTTGAGGATTTTCGGATGTTAATGAATGAAATTATTTTCTCTAAGTTGGGGTGCTTGAAAATGCTACAAAGGTACAGGTCTTACTCTTTGAGAAGGTGTTTTAAGAAAGCAAGTGAGTTGGAGGTTTTCAAACATCATCAAGCAGGCATCCTCATTCTTTCAGATTCTTGGAGGATCATGGATGTGATTATACCCTCATATTCTATTATGCAGATGCTAAAAATATATTTCAGAGGCCAATTTTAAGCAAAAACAGGGCTATAACTTGTTTGGACCAAAAGAATTAAAATTTTAATCATCTTTTCATTCATAACACCATGACTCGTACTCTGAAATATCAAGAAAAAAGCAATTTGTTGATTAGCCAAATGGGAAAAGAGAGGTTCCTTCTTGTTGCTACTTTTTTAAAAAAAATAAAAAATTCTTGTGTTTGTGATGGGGGTGTCTGCAGACAACAAAATTCACTTAGAATTTGTTGAACAAACTGTTCTTTTTCATTCAAATTATTATCATTTGGATCCATTATGGCTTGCATGCTCTAAATCTTATATTGTTTTGTGATCTAAGAACAAGCCCATTTCTTCTTGTTGCAGCTGGTCATACCTTTTTATACATTATGCCCTTCTTGTAGCCTATGTTGCTCGTTCTTCAGACATTTTGACAAGTTTCCTCAGCATTCCAATGTATGTAGCAAACTTCCATTCTTTCCATTATAACTTTGAGAGAATAGATTTCATACTTCTTGATTTATCTTGTTCTGTTCATAAAAAAATAATGGTGAGATAATTATACCATACTCCTTCCTAGTTGTCAATGTTGTTTCTTTTTCATATTTTTTTTTTATTAACTTTTCTTTGCTCCATGGCAGCTGGCTTGTATATCAGTAATATAAGAAGGATGACATGATATATTTATTTGGGTGGATGATTTAGTTACCATAAACCTTTTTAGAGAGCTTTAAATAGGTCAGCTCTAAACCCCATCAGTGGTCCATAAATGTCATCTATTTGTTAGCATTATAGATGCATTTGGTTGAAGAATTTTTTCCATAATCCTTGGAGTTGTTTCTTGAGATTATTTTTGTAAAATAACAATTTCTAATTTATCCCAATTAACTACTATTTAAACAAATAAATATCGTATCATCTGCTTATGCAAAATGCAATGATAATAAATTATTCTTGTCTAATCAAAGTGAGATATAATGTAGAGTGCATGATATACATTGTGGGCCCGATCCTACAAGCTTAAGATTTTAGGAAAATTGGTTATCTAGCATTGTGTTAGAACTTGGTTTAGCAGGATGTCATGTGTTGGAGACCTTCACGATTGTTTATTTCCTCGATTTATTAAGCGGCTAAGGAGGCTACTTCATTTCCTCAATTTACTAAAATCCATGTGTAAGCCCCGAAGGAGGGGATTTTATATGAGGAGGTGTGAGTGCACATTAACATGTGGCTAAATCCTACAATCTTAAGCTTTTAAGGAAAATTGGCTGTGTAAAACTCCACGACAAAGCAGCAGCGAATAAAACCTGATGGAGGAAGAATAAAGGCACCCCATTGTGTAGGAAGGAACTTCAAAAAGGCTAACAACCCTCAAAGTACTTGATTGTGTAAATCATATTTACTTTTGGTTTGGCTTTCATCACTTCCTTGATTTCGTGACATTTCAAAATATCTTCAATCCCTGTGTCAGCTACATCAGTGAAAGTGTTACATGCTTATCAATTCCTCTAGATTTTGATCAAAAACCATCAATGTACCAAATTTTATAGTCTGTTCGTAATGGTGAGATGAATAAATCCAAATCACACACGTGTATCTCATTAGAAATGTATTTGTGAAACTATTCTTTCTCTTGTGTGATCTTTACTAACTATGCTCATAGTGTATTCTTGCTATAGGTATTTTTCAGCATGCTTTGGTCATGTGCCAAAATTTTGGGGTGATTTTGTTCTTGATGACCCGAGTAATTGATGAAACGAACTTCTATGCATAATGCAATAGATTCCATATGTTTGGTAGGGGTTGATGGCAGCATTATGATTGCAGATGGGAAAATGCCACCTTATTCTCATTGGTTTTTGGAGGCATATGCTACTTTGGAAGGTTTGAGCTGCTTTTATATATCCCTCCTGTTTGCCTCGTCCATTTAGGGGTGGGGGGTGTTCTATTTTTGGTTTTTCTTTATTTTTATAAAGTAAAACTTCATGCAAGTTGAACAAATTAGTCTCATTCTAGATATCATTGACTTGAAAATCAATTTATCATCTTTTGGTGGAAGTTAAGATAGGAAGATAGCGTACCCAGGTGCATGCATGGAATTACGAGGCTTACCTGCGTGTGGGTGATAAATCCAGCTTTCTGTGCCTTATCTTTATGTGAGACACTTCTTCTTCACTATTAAATATAAGGGGTCTTTATCATGAAATCCGAGAGAAATCTGTGGGAGGGAAATTTCACGATGCAACACATTTAGATTTTTTGATCATTCCAATCTGCCTCATAAAATTACTAAACTTTGAACTTACTAATGTTTCTACCCCGAACTTACTTTCGCAGGCAGAGGTTTATTGGTGCCGAATGAGGTTTACATTGGCCCAGGATCATTATTTCTTTACGCTCTTGGTAATTCTCATGTGCTCTCACGATTTTAAGTGTTAATTTGTTGGATATTAGTGAAACCCTTCATTTGTGAATGATTTTACGCATTGAATAGCTTTTGATTGATAGAAATTATCATTCCCTTTGACAACGTTTCTTTTATCCTTTGATGGATTTTGTTCAGCTTAAATAAAATACAAAATTGTAAATTTGGTGACCATGCCCCCTCTTTGAGTTTCACAAACTAGAAAGGTTTTCAGCCAATTAGTTATGCTCATAGGGACTGATTCAAAGCGTTTATGTTTATGGAAAAAACGGTTGATACCCGGAAAAGGAGGATTGACTTCAAAATTTTGTGATAAGTTACTGAATCTTAGAACATAATTAATTTGGAGTTACAGAGTAGTCCAAATGGCATAGTAAACTTGGGTATTACATCTTGTCTCTAGGTAGACCTTGCACATTACAGATACTAACATTTTATAATTAAGTGGCTTCATGATTGTCTGAATGTCTAGTGAAGTAAAGCTTTTGTCAAGCTGGCATAACTTAAGAATGAGTGGGGCAGTTGATGGCAAATGCCGTGGATTATCCTTGACGGCATTTGAAATAAGTCAAATACCGCGTCGGATGCGGCCTGCATTTTCAAATCTTGGCGTTCGTTCTGCCCAGACACATTAAAGCTCTACGCGAAATTGTTGCTGGGCCTTCATAGTAATTTTATTTTATTTTTAAAATAGCTTATATCCGTACAAAACTCTTAGGAGAGGGCGCTAAAGTTGCGCCCAAGAGCGAGAACAAGCAAGAAGAAACTCACCCCCCAACAAAAAAACCCAAAACAAAAACAGCCCCTCAATCACTTACAACTCACCCAATCAATAAACCATCTAAGGTCGGGACTGTTCTCTATAGACAATTTATGAAGTCATAGACCAAAAAGCAAGAAAGAAACCAAAATGTTTTAGTTTTTGTATAGACAAAACATCTTCTACTTAGAGACAATTCTATTTCTAGCCTTCCACCTTTGTCCAAAACAAGCGGAGGCTACAGCACTTAAACTTTCTTTCTTCTCTTTCCAACAAAAGTACCTTTCCAACCCAAAATCATATCCCTCACTGAGCCTTATATGATCCAATTAACGCCCAAAAAGGGAAAAAGTAACTCCCAAAGCACTCTTGTTTTGCTACAATGGAGAAGAAGATGATCCACTAACTCCTCAGCCTCTTGACAAAGAAAACATCTATTAACAAGAGAATACCCCTCCTTTGAAGCTTATCCAAAGTCAAAATTCTTCCCCAAGCAGCTTCCCAGAGTGGCTGATTTTTGGTTGAGCATGGGTCCAGCCATTTAAGGGAAGGGTTGTATGGCACTCATCTAGAGCCTTGGCCACATGGACTTGGTAGTAAAAAACCCCATTTCATTAAACTTCCACCCCTAACCTCATCGACAACTACTCTCCATGGTGTATCTTCGCCCACAACAACCTTTCTGCTTCCTCTACTTTGATCATTGAAAGGCCCAGCCCGAGAATTATAGGATTCCAACCACTACCACCTAGTTTACTGCTTTGCTCCAGTGCTCCTTACCCATGCCTCATAGAAGGGGCCAAGACAAACAACGAGGAAAAGAGACCTTTAGAAGTCCCCAAGCCAAATATCCTTCAGAGCCAGTTCACACGGCCATTACCAACCTCAAAGGACAAAGTGCTACTAACACTCAGCCAGCAACTTAGGATTGCCTTCCAAAAACCCAATCCAAACCCCCCTATCGTATCAAGAGTGCATCAGCCCCCTTCTTGTTCCCCATACTTTCCCCTAATCACCTCATTCTAGAAGGCCCCTCTCTCTATGGCAAACCTCCAACACCACTAAGAGAGTAACGCCTTATTAAACCAAAACAGATTCTTCACTCCTATACCTCTACTTCTCTTATCCTTACACACAATCTCCCACCTAACAAGATGAGGCTTTTTATCCAACTAACCCCGCCCCATAAAAAGTTTCTTTGAATCTGCTCAAGTCTCAAGATCGCCGTTTTAGGAATGTGCAACAACAACAAGAAGTAGGTGGGAAAATTGGACAATATGCTCTTAATCAACGTGGTATGACCTCCTTTAGAAATATATTGACTCTTCCACAAGGTCAATCTCTTTCTAAGCCTCTCCTCTACACCATCCCAAAATCTCACAAATTTATAACGAGTGCCCAAAGGTAACAAAAAATTAATGTGATAAGAACAATAAGAAACCAAAGAAAATGAGAGAGATAGAGAGGGAGAGAAAGGAGAAGAAAAAGAGAAATTTACAAAAAAATATTAACAATAAGATTAGAGCAATGCAATATAAGCTATTGTATAAAGATGGATAATGAAAAGAAATTGTTCTGTTAGCATTGATCGAATGAGCATTGAGTGAGTAGATTTATCCACAGTTAGGTAAAACTAAACTTCTTTTTTGGCTTTTTAGGTCTCCTTGTTTTGTTTGCTTTTGCACAATATTATAAAAATTCCCACCACTATAATTTTACTACTTTTTAGTAATCAACAATAAAGGAATTATATCAAACAAAGCCTTGGAAATGGCACAACAAAGTACACATGATGCATATAATATTTTACTTTCATTAAATTATGTTTTTTTATCTAGATGCATTTTTTCTTTTTTAGTCCATAATGGGACTTGAACCAAGAACTTCACATAACCCTACCCAGTCCTTTTACCACTTAAGCCAAACCCTAAGGCCTACTTTTAAAACTAAATTATGTATGACTGATGGCATTTTAAGCAAAGAAGAAGTTTTAAGGAAATATGCATTCACATGCAATAACACAATCAATCAAAAAAATTTTCACATGCATTAGCACAAACAAGTACATATGACATGAACATGTAAAATTTCAGTCAAAACACCAATATCAACACAATATTACACAGAGTGGCAGATTTATAAGATTAATGTCTACGCTTATATTGCATTAGGGGATATTTAGCATATGATTGTTTTATATCTTTTTTTTTTTTAAAATCATGTCTATATTAATATCAATTACTCACTCTTTTCTTATATTTTCTTAAGTTATATCAAATAATGGTATAAAATAAAATTTTATAAAAATAAAAATTAAATTAATTTCTAACTCTCATAACTTAGTGTATTTTCTCTTAAATTCAAAAAATTAAGAATAAACAAAACCAATTACCAACATGAACAACCTAAAAATAAATAGCGATCATTAACTTAAAAGAATTAGAGATAGATTATAATTAATGTAAAAAAAAAGTGAAACTTTTCATTGAAATTAAAATAATTTATTTTATCAACATTTAGTGTATTAGAAGATTTTATCACTAACAATATGGTTTTAATATTTTTCTTAAAGATTTTATGAACATCATAACAAAATAAAGGACATATATTAAAAACGGGTCTTCGTATATAATTCCACGATAATATAATACAGCAAAATGATGTTAAGCATCTTTGACTTCAAAGGCATATAATGTAATTCAGCTAAATTAATTGATGATTTATATTAATCATACCACTTGTAAATTTCAATTATTAACTTATTTTTACTAATGTCATATCAAAGTACTTGCACCCTAGGAAGCACGGAAACGGCCACGGGGATACGACACAACGGGACACGGGGACACGACAAATTTCAAAAAACTAGGACACGGATACGGCAAGGACACGGACACGGCATAATAAAATAATAAAAAAATAATTATCCTTAAAAAGCAATTTAGATAAATAAAAAAAACAAGTGTTCAAACATTGTTCTTACAAATATGAATTTTACAACATCGATCACTTCATTTTGATGGAATTGAAGAATTACTGTTTCAACGTCAATATTCACGACATTTTTTGGCACTAAATATGAATTTTTGATAACTAAATATGAATATTTATCTTTAACACATATTACGCTTAATTTGGTTTTTTAGACTTTTTAAAATATGTTCATCAAATTTTTATATAATTTTTGCTATCAATATTTTGTAAAAGAAATATCCGCGATATTTTGTTGATATATATGATAGAATGCTAGTGAAGAAAATAGCCAAATAAAGTCACAAGGTTATGGTTTTTTTAAGAATTATGGCGGATCGCGGTGTGTTTTATGAATGTTAGCCCACAATTTAGTAAAAAAATGCAAAAAAAAAACCCATGAAATATGTCTAAGCGGAGTGTCAGAAACGCGACTTCTTATTTGGTCAACAACAGCCACATGGCGTGTCGACCCATATCCAACGCATGTCAAGTCGCCAGACACACGGACACGCCACCCATAAGTATCGTGCTTCCACCAACACCCATCCTTGAAATCATGCACAACGAAATCCCAATGTCCTACAACTTTGGGATACAAAAGAATCGAGCAGCTAGAACACACATACACCCATATCCAAATCCATGTAACATAAAGCACTTAGAAATCACATCAGGACAAAAAGATAAAGAAGCAATACGTACTTGCCAAGAAGAGCATCCATATCTCACTCCCTCAGCTTGGGTTACAAGTTCTGCTCTTTCAACAGAAACTTTTCAAGTCAGTTTCCGTCACCACCAGAGTATAGGCCCATCATACGAATTTCCCTTGAACAATAACAGTGAGTTTATTGTCTATATCATGAGCAAATATAAAGATGAGATTTATAAGGATAATTAAGAAGAAAATAAACAAATAAACATAAATGTATAGATTAAGTCCCTATTTGGTAACTGTTTTTTGAAAAAGTTTCCTATTCTCCAAAACAGAAACAGGGGCTTGCATTTGGTAACTCAAAAGTCAAAACAGAAAACAATTTTTTATTTCTGAAGAACAAATATTTAGTTGTCCTCCGAGGTTGTCAAATCGAGGACATGAAGAAGACAACTCCCATCTAGTGATCTCCAACGGGCCGGGCCGGGCGGGCCGGCCCGATCAAGTTAAGCCCGCGGCCCGGTTCGGGCCGGGCCTATAGGCCCGTTGACAGTCAACGGGCCGGGCCGCCGAGTGGTTTAAGCCGCGGCCGGCCCACGGGCTTCTGGCCACAGAACCCCGACGGGGCTCAAATGACGGGCAGGCCCGGGGGAAAACGGGCGAATAGACTGAAATCTTGGGCCCCCTGCGGGCCCTGTTGGGCCCCACCGGGCCCTATTTGGGCCCCTATGTCGGATTTTTGCTGGGCCCCCTGCCGGGCCCCCTGCTGGGCCCCCTGCCGAGACCCCACCGGCCCCCGCCCCCTCTCCTCACCTGCTTCCCCCCCCCGATCCTTTCCTCCTTCACCCTGCCCTGCCCCCCTTCCCCTGCCCTCCCTCCTCCCCCTTCCCCCCCTCCCTCCTTCCACTTCCCCAACAGTTTGGCTACTCCCCTCCCATCCCTTTTTTTTTTTAAAAGAAAAAGTGTTATCCCAAAAATAAAATATTATACAAATATGTAGAAAAAAGTAATTGAAAGAGGGGGTTTTGTATTTTAAAATTTTTGACAGCGGTTTTCAATAATATGAAATATTTTTCTACAAATTGTAAGTAATTTTAAAATAAAAAGAAAAGTCATTTTAAAATATTAATTTTGCCAATATATAAATATTTAAAATATAGTAATCAAAATAATAGTAATAATACATATTTTACAACAAAATATTTTCTTATAAAAGTATATAAAAACTATTATTTTTGAAAGCTTAAAACTATTATTATATTTATAATTAATTTATGTTATTTGCATTTTCATTGAGACTCTCATTTCGTAATAGTAATGAAGTGTTTGCAACAAAAATGCAAGGTAAAAGAAGGAGAGATATCCTAGGTTCGAGTGTTAGTATGAACGGTGTTTACAATAACATTAGATAATGCTTCAAATAATGATGTAGCAAATCAAAGATTATAAAGATTTTGGCAAATAAAAGATGATCATATAAAATTATTTCACGTACGTTGTTGTGCACATATTTTAAATTTGATTGTAAAAAAGATAGTTAAAACAAGTTGATAGCATTAAGAAAAAATTAGAGACATTCGTATAATAGTAATTGTTCTAAAGCAAAACATGAATTATTTTTTTATTGTTGCAAAATTGTAAATATGAAAAGAAAAAATATAAGTTTAGACATACCAGCTAGATGGAATTCTACTTATAAGCTTTTACAAAATATTACAAAATATAAAAAAGTAGTACAATTATACGAAATGCAATTATATAATAATAATAATATTGATGAATGTTGATGTATTAAATGATTATGATTGGCACATTGCGGACCTTCTACGAGATGTTTGAAATTTTGATCACTTTGTAAATGTTTTTTTATAGTGTGTATTATTCAACTTCACACTTAGGGTCATGTGCATGATCATGTTCGAGGAAAGGCCGAACTGATGGTGTCTGACTTAAAAAAATATCAAGACATGAATGGATCCAAGATGGTTCCATCACGAAAATAATGATTAAAATATTTATTGGAAATGTATATTGTATTTTTATTTTCTTATATTTGAAAATGCAAATGATTGACAAATAAGTAGGTGTCCTTTAGTTGGGATGTACTTATTTTATAGTTATATAAATTTTCATACATTTCTAAATATAATTATATTTGAATTAATAAAATTTAAAATAGATGTATTTTTATTTTGAATTGTTTTAAGATTACTTTTATTTAACTTTTGAATAAAAGGAATTTAAATAAAAACCTACATTGAGGGTTAGGCTTTTAGAGGCGGGCTTTTAAGTGGGCCTATAGGCAGGAGCCCACGGGTGGGCCTATAGATGGGCTTAGGTGGGCCCCTATAGATGATGGGCTTATGGGTGGAGCCTTTGGCGGGCCTCTAGCGAGCCACAAGCGAGAGGAACTACAGGCGGGCGCTGGAGTGGGCTTGGGAGGCGGGCCTCTGGAGAGACCCGGAGCTTTGGGCGGGCCTACGGACCCGGGCTTTGGGGCGGAGGGCTGGGGCGGGCCAAAAGGCCCTTCGAGACCGACCGCCAGAAGCAAGTGGAAATAAAGCCTGGCGGCATGCCCCTTTAACGGGCTCGAAGGCGGGAAGCGGAGCTCTCGGGCTTAGTAGGGCTTCCAGCCGCCCGGTGGCGAGACCGCGAGGGCCCCTTGGGCTTGGGCTTTTGGAGATGCCTACTCCCATACGCATCATTTGAAGACATTTCGGCATAATGAACCAATATTAAACATCGGCAAGTGACTTAGAGGCAAAGTAAGGTTCTTTAAATTTGGCCCTTAATCTTATAAAAAAGGCCTACTCTGGAAGTGCGCATAGCTCGAGAAACATGGAAGGCAGTTTGCTAGTTAAATTAAGCCTTTACATTCAAACACCACCTTCGGATCGATAAGGGGCAGTGAACTCCATCGGTTGGATCTTCAGCGCTTACATGCCGCAGCCCATAACTCAAAAAATTTCATAATTTTCACTCCACGATATCTGAATCCACAATTATAAAGGTGCTTCGAGAGCGAAATTACTATAGCTATATTTGGTTTTATCTGCTGTCTGAGGATCTTGAGAAAGAAGTGGGATCTATTATTATATCGTCTGAGAGGACAAAGAAGCCCTCAACTTTTGTTGGAATGTCGATGTCGAACTCAAGCCCTTTTCAAATCCTTCAACAATTACAAGCAATATGAACTAAGTGAATTTCGATTACTTAAACGATTTTCATGGCCTAATAAGCCCTTTTATTTTTCCCATTTCCACTACTAATAGAGGCAACAAAGGTTTTACATTTGATCCAAAAAACATCTTTATTCATCACATACTAAATGGTAAATGAAAGAAAAGATGGCTTGATGTGACCTTACTCTTGTCTACAAAAATTTCATTCATAAGACGATGCCAACAAGTAACACTAATTGAATTTAGAATAAATCATAGATATGTGCTTTGATGAGGCAGAAGCGCATATCCACGATTTTAGGGTAGAAGAGTGGTAGATCATAAGCACCTTAGCCCACAGAGCCATCTCTGCAACATCCCAGCTACCAACAACTTTGGGAGAGGGAAACGACCCAATACATCTTTCTGAATATTTAAGATGTTACCAAAGTAACGAAATGGAAATTCCTACAAGATAATTAACAAGGAGAATTAAAAAGATAGATCAATAACTAAAAAACAAATGCATACACACACACAAACAACAACTTTGGGAAGACAACCCAATAAATCTTTGCAGCTATTTAAGATGCAAAGTAGCAGGTGAGTCCTACAAGATAATAATAAGAAGAATAAAAAAAAGATCAATAAATAAAAAACAAATGCGTACAATTTCTCTTATCTTTAGCATATCTTATTACTGTTAATACATAATACAATACACATTACAAAAAATGCTACTTAACTATCATTTTCCAACTATCCTTTTGATAAGTAAGCAAGCAAAAATTATATTTATAGCAAAAAGAGGGACCCAAAGCTTTAGAGGAAGGTTATCAATGGGAAGTTTGGGAGAGACGAGGTGGTTGGTGCTCTAGAGAGAGGTTAGGAGCTTTTGGGACAAGTGTGTGGAGAGATGAAAGGAATAAGACACAACCATCTCTCACACTATATATTCCCTGGGGAATGGCAGAAGGTTACACTTTTGGAAGGATGTATGGTGTGGTGATGAGGCTTTATGCCTTTCTTTCCCCTCTCTGTTCTCGTTGGTAGCCAATAAAGGTGTTGTGGTGGCAAATGTGTGGGAAGAGAGCGGTTGGTTCCCTAACTTTTCTAGATGTTTTAATGACTAAAAAGTGGATGAGGTGGTTGGTGCTCTAGAGAGGTTAGAGGAGCTTTTAGGACTAGTGCGTGGAAGGAGATTAGAAAGAAATGGGACATAACCATCTCTCACCTTTGTATATTCCTAGGGAATGGCAAGGTTACTCTTTTGGAAGGATGTCACGATTAATGGTGGCCTGATGAGGGCTTTAAAGCCTTTCTTCTTTCCCCTCTATGTTCTCGTTGGCAGCCAATAAAGATGTCTTGGTGGCAGATGTGTGGGAGGAGGGGGGTTGGTTCCCTAACTTTTCTAGATGTTTTAATGACTGGGAAGTAGATGGGATTGTAAGTCTTTTATTGGTTATTTAGGATAAGAGAATTCTTCAAAGCCAAGAAGATTTGATGCTTTTAGAAGGAAGTCTAGCGGCAGAGATTTCTCGGTTAAATGTCTTCTCAAAGGTTTGACGGTTCAAGAGTTGTTGCCTTCCACGTCGGTTTATTTGGACCTCTAAAGCGGGCTTTTTGCTTGGGCGCTTGGGACCAGTAACCTTGACATGTTAAAGAGATACGAAAGAGTCTTAGCTAATAGATGTTTTTTTTCTTTGTGAGGAGGAGGAACGATTGATCTTGTTTGTTGTTACCTTTGTTCCAGCCGGAATGTGTGGGATTTGCATAGCTATTGTTGGGGGTGGAGATTTGGTCTTCCTCTTGGCTGGGTTCAGAGCTCTTCTTTCTTGGAGCGGGTCCTTTGTAGGAAAAAAAACATAAAAAAGCTTGGATGGTAGCCCCCTCGTGATCTTTTGGACAATACGGCGGAAATGAACAACATTGTGTTTACAACAAAGTTTTTTCAGTAGAAAGGGTTAAATCATGCTGCTTTATAATTTGTAGTGGCGGAAATATTTGTATATTATGGACGGGGCCTAGTTCTCGACATATTTTTTACTTGGATTAATGTAGAATGTAGATGAGGTCGGTTTGTTGTTGAGGTATAGTGGAGTCAGTGAGTTCTTTTGTCCCTTTTAATCCCTTAGGGATCCCGGTTGAATACTCCTAAGTATACTTGTAAGGCTTTCCCAAGTTTCTTTTTTTTATGAATATATTTTGCCTTTACACCTCAAAAAAGAGGAGCCCAAAGGCAACCAAAAGCATACAAGAGTTACAACACTTTCTAATTATTTTTCATCATTTATGAAAAATTAAAAGAGTGTTGTATATTAATTGTTTAGGTTTTACTCTTTTTGTCAAATGTCATGTTGAAAGTCAAGTTTCTTTTTTTTTCCAAATAACTAAGGAACCCACATGGCCAAGCCTTTAGGACTCTCCATGAGGATCCAAACCTTAGGGAATTGACCGCGCCTACAACAACTAGCATTGAGCAAATTAGGACATTTAACCAGTGATAAGATTTGAACCTAGGACCTCGCACATCCCAGAATTCGCCCAAACCAATTAGGCCACCCTGACATGCTAAAGTAAATTTATCGTTTATTCCAAGTCATAAAGAAAAGCAAGGAATTATCTTTCCCTTTTTTTTTTTGTTAATCAATATTCAATCTTGGAATTTCAACTATCATAGCTAGGGCTGTGCGGGTCTGGAGAACGGTGAGCAGAAGAACGACTAAAAAATATCAAAACCGAGATATATCAGGATTGGCTGGTTTGACTTTATCAGAACTGAGCCCGGTCAGAAAATTTTTAATGGAGCGGGTATGGAGAACATGGTTTATAAACCGAGAAACGAACGACCCATCCCGAATTGACTTGAACCAGAAGCTAGAAACCGGAATTGATATTTACTAAAATTTTATATATATATATATATATATATATATATATATATATATATATATATATATATATATATATATATATATATATATATATATATATATATATATATATATAATAATAATAATAATAATAAAGTTTAAAAATTGTATTTGTTATAAATGAAATTTAATATTATTTTGATGGTAATTATATAGAGCAATTGAACATTACTAATTGATCACTTAATGTATATATATATATATATATATATATATATATATATATATATATATATATATATATATATATATATATATATATATATATATCATATTTATTAATCATTATTGTAATGTATAAATGTCTAATAATATAATAAAATTTTAATATTATAAATATAACTTTTATAGTAAAATTGCTAAGATTATGTTCAAATTATTTTAATATGAATATTGAAATAAAACTTAAAAGTGTAATTTAATTAAAATTTTAATATTATTGCATAAGCTAATAATTTTTAACCTATAAACTTCAAGGTTCTGAAATACTAAATATCAAGGTTACTTAATTATTAAATTAAGTAAATACTTACTCTAAATAATTATAATCATATAATACTAATTTGAGTGTTAAATAGATATATTTAGATTATTAAATATGGTGAAAAACTACGTAGTTTTTAACATAAAGCAGTGTAGTTTTGATAAACTACAAAAACTACATCGTTTTATATTAAATGGCCCAGCATTAGTTTTAATATCAAACTAAAGAACCTTAACCATTTAAGTCTAAAATTAAAAAACCTAATACACTTTCTTATTTATCAGCCTAAAGGCTAAAACAATTCATTTCCTCACAAAAACCCACAGCTGACACACTCCACTAAGCCCTTGACTCGCTGCCCTCCCCATTGATTTCTTCTCATACGCCCATTTGATCCACTCCTCGCGCGCATCGGTATCACGGTGGTATCACGAGTTGAAGGCATCAAAGTGAGAACCTTAAATGATTTGTTAAAGCGGTTTTCCTAATTGTCTTAGGCCATTTTGCTTTGTTTTATTGAACTTATGAGGGTGTGTATTGGATTTATTTGGACTTTTGTTTTTTTCTTTCCTTTTCTTTGCTCTGCCTTCACGTGACAGCCAATGACTTCTAAGTGAGGTGAAAGATTTTCTTTTCTAGCATAAAAGTGAATATTAAATTTAAGTAATAGTTAGGAAGGTGTAGTAAATTAATTTGAGTTTTAATTTAATTCATATAAATTCTTCAAAATTCTCCATTTCTCGGTCAGAGATTGATCAGAATTAGTTTCTCCATTTGCTCCGTTTATAAAACCAGATTATACAAGGTGGGAACCTTGGTCAAACGGAGAATTAATTATTCGATTCGATTCGGAGGTGGATTTTGATTCTCAGGGGAGTTTGGTTCGGGATCAGAGGCATCACTCATTCTGGCAGCAAAACCTTATGACCCTAATCCATAGCTGCATCTCTAATTAAGAGATACAGGAATTGACTAGACTTCTCTCTTCCTTGGGTCATGTGTAGTTATTGCCCTCCCTTACAGGATTTGTTTATTGGCAAGATTTGAACCCAGGACCTCACACATCCCATAATTCGCCCTAACCAATTAGGCCACCACCAGTGGGTAGTATAGAAATTTAAGTCATAAGGCAAAGAGATCATCTTCTTTTTTTTTTTTTTGTTAATCAATAGTCTATCTTGGAATTTCAACTATCATAGGTGCATCTCTGATTAAGAGATGCGGGAATTGACTAGGCTTATCCCTTCCCTGGGTCATGTGTAGCTATTTCCCTCCTTTACAAATGAAAGTTTAACTTCTTACGACATCTTCAAGACTTCTCAATGTTGGCTTTATTTTACAAAGCTCTTTCAGAGGAGTACCCTAAGTCTCCTATCTTCACCTTTTGCTCCTACTAACTTAATTTGTAACTCAAAAGCTCAACCTAAGTATAAAACTTTGGCAACTTAGTAGCTCAAGAAAGTTAATGCAATGACACTTAACTAGGAAGCTTTACAAAACTCTCTGAAATTAGATCTCATTATGTATTTATGCTTTGAATGATGATGAAGAAATCGGCTTGCATCCTTTCTTACGTTGTCCACACCGCGCACTTGGGTGTTTCCTTTGCCCAATTTGGTGGATTCACACCAAAGCATAGCAAAAATGATGTTTATATCCTTTGGGCTTTGACCTTCAAAAAGGAAGATTACAGCGGTAAAGTGGTTTATATATTAACAACAGTATTGGTACCAGATTATATGGTTAGAGAGAAATGCCGGGATTCTGGGGACAAGAACATGGATACCATGAAATGAAATTAATTTTACTTTTTCTCTTCCCCTACGATCTCAATCACCAAGCCATTTTGCAAATATCTCTTTATTTATTTAATTTTGGATTGGGAAAGTGTATACTTCTCAGACAAGTCATAGAAGAAAGTTATGATAAAGTTGGTCCCCATTCCGATAGTGGTAGAGATTAAATTATGATGGACATGCTCACAGCAGTAACTCAGTCAAATAGTATATTGGAGATGTGATTAGAATCCCGGTTTAGTGTAATTTTCAGGCTACTACTTTTGAAGGCATTCGTTTGTAGGCAACACTTAAAGTCTTTTCATCTAAATTGTAGGAAGATTCTACACTACTATTTATATTTGGTCATTAATAAGTATTGAGGCTGCAAGTGGATGTTTATTAGATCACGATAAATCTTAGATGTTGTCAATAAGGTGGATTGCTCCCTTTTTCTACATTCCCAGTTTGCCAACCAAGTCACAAGCAGGTTGGCAAAAAATGAGTTATGCTAAACTCTCTCTCCTTTTTGGGAACTTTCTTCTTTATGGAGTGTCTTTATATTTCTCTTCTTTATGCAATCCTTCCTTTAGTGAGGCTTGAAACTTGAACACTATAGCTTTTTGTACATCCTTGAAGGATTATTTGTAACTATACCTCCCATATTGTAAAGATAAAACAAAGACAGGTTGTTTTCTATTGAAAACAGTTTAAGTCTACCCTTCAGCAATGTGCATGATTATTTTATTTGAATGTCAACATTGAAAATGATGATGATTATTGAATGAAAATTTGTATTTTATATACTAGTTGTCTTTTTTGGATTTCTTTTCATGGGAAAGGATATAATGATGTTTCAAAGGTTGGAATTTTATATATCACACATAAAAACATGTATATGAATAGGACATACAAAGAGTAGGGGTTATTTTGTAGGAGAGATGGTGGAATGAGACCCAGTTAGCTTCTCAATTTAAATACAAGAATTCGCAAAAAGACCGACATCCTAGAAGAAGCAATATTTGTCCTAGGGCATGGCCAATAAGGACCTTTTTGTTCTTTTTCCATTTGGCGACGAGAGAAGGCCACTTCAGGAGGAAGGATTCCTAGCCATAAATATGGTATGAGAAGAAGACAACAAATAATACGTTTAGTATTTTCAAAGATACTAAAGAACCAACAAATAACATCTTAAATAATTTATAAGGACAAAAATATTTATTGAATCTTTGGCAATTTCTAGGTTGAAGTAACGGAGACTTTTTTGAAACCCTTGTTAGATTGCTCTTAGGATGCAATGGGATGGTGATCATCACGTTGTTTTTTTTTTTTTTCTTTGATCGATAAAGAGCAGTATATTGACCAAAAAGGGCTATACAAGGCGTATACAAGGAGAGCCTGAGGGCCCAACGAAAGAGGCAAAGGAGAGAAAAGAAAGAGCAAAACAAATATCCCACAAAAAAAAAAAAAAAAAACCATGTCCTAGGCATAGCCATAGAACCTATAGAAGAGTAATCTAACAAAATCAATATCCGCTTTTGGAATAAACCCAGCCCACGTAAACAGCAATAGGATAACTGAAAGCCTTAGTCTTAGCGGGGAAAAAGTAGCGTCTTCAAAAATAATTTTGTTCCTCTCTTTCCAGATAGCCCAGAATAAAAGAAGGGTAGCAGCTCTCCAAATAGTCTTAGTTTTTTCCCAAACGCAGGGAAGTGCATCAACTTTGAATTCACAGTCTCGCTGCTTGAGAAAAAAGGGCAAGTCTGATCCAATACTAAAGCAGGAAAAAAAGTAAATCCCTTTATCTACATGTTGCTTGGTAGTGGATTAGAATAATACTCAACTCTTTTTCTATACTTTCTACAAAGAAAGAGACACATGTTAGCTAAATGAAAACCAGTTCTTGAAGCTAAGTTGAGAGTAAGAACCTTACCCCACCACACATCCTAGGCAAAAACCAACTTAAGAAGGGATATCTTTGGTTTCCATAACATTTCTTTGAGGACTTCATGTGGAGAAACTCAGCCAGCAGTTGAGTAAGCTTTAACCATAAAGGACCACGAGCACATCCCCCTTCAAGCCAAGTTATCCTTTTCCAAGGGGAAATTTTAAAGTTTCCTAGTCGCTTCAATGAACTCTGAATAGCTTCCAACTCCCGATCATTAAAGACCTCATAAACTTTGGATCAGCTCCTCCACCATCTTCCCTCACCCAAATCTCGCGACCTTTGCCCTTTTAGAAGCGAAGTATGCTATATAGGTCGAAAGCATCACATAAAGGGTTATGCCATACCATCTTCCATAATCTGATTTTCCCTCACATACAGTTTTAAGCCACGGTCTTTGTAAGCTAATAGAGTCTCTTTGCATGAGCTTGCAAAAGACCAACTCATAGCTTCCTCCTAGGAATTTAAGGAGTGAACCGACCCCATTAAAGAGCCTTGTAGCTATTAATGCACGATCTCAAAATAGAGTTATCCTCCCCACTGCAAACCTCAAACCACTTTCCCAATAAAGCTCTATTTGGGAGATCTAAGCCTTAGATCCCAAACCACCCTTTTCCTTTCCCTAACTTACAGAGTTCCAACTTACTAGGTAGATTTTTCTAACTATAGAGCCTTCTCCCTAGAGAAAATCTCTCTGAATTTTCTCCAATCTGTTTTTGACACTTTTGGGCATCCTAAAAAGTGACAGTAGGTATATAGGCATATTGGACAATGTGCTTCTGATTAGCGTATGTCTTCCCCTTTCGAGGATATCTTGTCTCTTTCAAGGAAGCGACAGCCTATTACAAATTCTCCTCGATCCCCTTCCCACACCCTTGGCAGATTCAACAGGGGCGAGAAGGAAGCCCAAGGTAAGAGGAGGGGACTGGGGAGGGATCCTACTCTACACCCCAGCTCACTTGCCAGTTGGTTTAAATTCTCCACTTTACCCACTGGCAGAATGGCACTCTTATCCAGGTTGATTCTCAGCCCCGAGAGAGCTTCAAAGTACAGCAGGATCCAGCTTAGATACAACATTTCATCCTCGGAATCTTTACAGAAAACCAAAAAAGTATCATCGCGAACAATAAGTGGGATATGTTAAGTGAGCATCCACCAGCTGTTCCTAAAGTTATAACTTGCAAGATAGCCTCCCCTTGTAGCTTTATCATTCAAGATAGAGAATACCTCCCTCCCCATGACAAAGAGATAAGGGGATAACGGATCTCTTTGCTGTAAACCCCTTTAGCTTTTGAAGAACCTTCTTTGGACTACCAGATTTGATAATCACAGAAAAAGGCTAAAATGCACTGCCCAGGAATCTACCTATCCACTTACCACCAGTATCTCCACAATCTTAGTTAGAAGAAACTTCAATTAAGCTTGTCATAAGCTTTCTCAACATCAATTTGGATTTCGCTTTTTCCTTCCTCCTCGTCTATTGAATCAATCGCTTCATTTGCTAATAGAGAGGCATCAAGATTTGCACGCCTTCCACCACAAAGAGCATTTTGGGCTTTGTTCATTCAGCTGGCTCATCACGTTCTTGACATTTGAATAATATATATGTGAATGGGTAAGTGATGAGTATCCAATGTACTCATTTTCATCCCTATGACATTTTAGGTAGTTTCATCTCTGCTGTATTATACTCATTTCTTGAGGCAAATGAGCAACATGAAGTGAAAAGGCGCTGAATTTATGGGGCAAGGGAAATAGGAGAAAATCAAAGTTCCAGCTACGGCTTCACATCGCCAATGTCACCATGCACTCACATCGTGACATACGAGCCCTGTTATTGCGATGTAGCTGAGATTTAGAAGTCAAAAACCCTTACTTGTGTGATGTCACTTGCGACCACTGCTCCTTCAACCCCAACTTAGCCCATAATTTGAGACCGATTTAAAGAGAAGGCGATTTACAGAGATTGTTAAGGGTAAGTAGTTAAAGGCTAGAATAAGCTCTAGGGTTTTCTAACCCTGAGGCTGGCTCTCTTGGGAAGAAGGAGGATTGAAGAAAGAGGAAGAGGATCATTTTTATGTTTCTTTATATGGGTTGTATCTCTTCCCTGATATGAGGCCCGATTTAATTTTCTAGAGTTTAAATGTAGTTTTTAGTTATGATTTATGCATTTGGGATTTCATTTACTTTCTATTTGATATTGAGATCTCATTTCTATTAAATGTTTCTAGGAAGTGTTCCTTCATGTTTGTTGATGATAATCATCGTTTTCATAATTTGTGATTCAATTCAAGATCTAAAGTGAGGAGTTGAATTAGACCATGATTATAACATCATAATTCATCATCGACAAGAGATTCTCATGGGTTTTGTGTGAAGTATTAAGGTTTCTGGGTTTATTTAAGCTAGGGTTTTCGAGGGTTGAGTAGAGATGCAAAATACAAACCACTAGGGTAGATGGTGTGTCATCGGGGAGATTTACATATGCAATAATGTGGCTTACCGTGTAGGTGATTAAGAATATTAATTAGGAATACATTGATCTCGCATAAGGATTCTATAAAATGGAAATCTGACTAACACTTTTCCATCTTTCATTTCTTATTTGGCATTAGTTTAGGATTTCAATTTGATGAATTGTTTTCCTTTTCATTTTCATCTTAATTCCATCATCATATAAAGCTGGGACCATTCATTTCATCCCAGTAACCTAATCCTCGTGAGAACGATACTATCTTACTTTCTATAATTACTTGATGCGATGGCGGTAACACTTTCAGGCATACTATTTTATATACAACGACTAACGCCTATTAGTAAGTCATTGTGGCACTATCATATTTGGATTTGTTTCTTGCCAACATTTTCTTGGATGTTGTAACCACAGATTGTGGAGAAGGGAGAAAAAAAAAAAAAGAGAGAGGAAGTTTTGATGAAAGAGTGATCGCTCCATTGTTAAGCCTTGTTTATTAATATATATATATATATATTGTAACCACCTGGAGTGCATTAAGATATCAGTTGAGCCTTGTTCTACTAATAAATTATATATATATGAGTAGAAGCATGACTAGTTTGAATTGAACTAAAAATCATATCGATAGTTGAACTAAAATCTTATGTAAAAAATTTTTTTTTAAAAGTTTATTTAGTGAACTAATATATTGAACTCATATTATCTCGATTGGACTTTTCCAAAGACTCTAATTTTTAGATGGTTTCATATGATATTAATACAATTTAACTCTTTAAAATCTTACCATCTCTCATGGGAGTTAGTTTATATATTACTCTATACTTGTAGCTGTGTATACAGACCTTAAGCAATAAATATATAGATATATATATAGGAAAATGTTTGTCCTATGGTCGAACCTAGAATCTCCTGGCTTCCCACCTCATCACTTTACCACTTTAGTTAGGCCAAAGGGCTTACTCTATATATATATATATATATATATATATATATATATAGATATATATGTATATATACACGAAAAAATGCTTGATAGGTTTGACAAGTTAAAAACTATGTTGATACATTATCAATATTACGCATTGTCCACCATTGAGGAATTGGAGCCACACTAAAAGCTACGAGATTATCAAATCCTATACAGCATTCAATGCTTGACAAAAGGTAAAAAGAATATAATGTAAGAAACCACAATTCCAAGTTTAAAATCTCAGAAAGGAATTGAATTCATTTTCCCAAGAGCTGAAAATGACATCCTTATTTTGGATACAATCAGCCAGTGTTTGAACCCATTAAAACCTATATGGTATGCGAGTGTTTTTCTCTTTGATAAATGGAAAGTGCAGCATTACCAGCATAAACGTACACCCACTAGGATCATTGGTTATAACTTCCACCTTGGAGAGATGCTTTAGCATGCAGTTTAGCGAAATTTTGCACATGCAAACAATTTTTTATGAAAATATCAGTCAAAACACAATTTTCAAGCAATCATAACCTCAAGAGAAAACATCATCGCCATATCTTTGAGCATGCTTTTAGGTTATTTTCTTTTCTTTTTCTTTTCCGACCTTTTAGGGTGTTTTTCTTTTATATTTTGTGCTTTTCCATATGATAAGTATGAAATGAGAGAAGAGAAAATAATTTTTTTGTGTATTGAATGGATGAATTACATAGTATGGAGGCACCCTATATACATACTCTAAAATAATGGGAACAAAAAAAGAAAACAAAATAAAGTGTAAAAAGGAGGATAATGTACAAAAAAGGTAGGAGATTAACCAAATAATATCTAAAGAATATTCATTGATTCTCAACACTCCCCCTCAAGCTGGAGCATATAGGTCAAATGAACCAAGCTTGTTACAAATGTCCTTAATTCTAGGACCTCTGATAGATTGGTGAACACTTTTGCTAGTTGGTCACTCCGAGTTAGGCAAAACTGCAATGTGATGCGATCCTTCTCACATTTGAAATTATAATCCTCCCATATATTTGGTCATCTCATGAAAAGCGAGTTGGGCCAATGTGGAAGGCAGAAAGCAGAGTGCAAGCATTACCTCCAGCTTGTTCATCATTCCCAAATCTTAGCTCTGAAGAAAATGCCAGTAGCCATATGGGCTCACTGTAGCTTCCCATAAGTCGTAGCTCATTGATTCTTCTTGACACTTCTGATCTGGTTACAACATCCTATTTCTTACTTTTCCATGATACTAGGTATCTACCAATAAATACCTACAATACCCAAAAGTGGAGCGTCTATCTGCTGGTGAACCTACAAAGTCAGCATCACAATATTCGACAATGCGATTTGCCAATATACCACGTTTCCATATAAGCACCCCTTGGCGTGTTCCCTTAATATAAGGAAGAATACGAATCACAGCATCCCAATGGCTATCACATGGTTATTCGCAAGACGCTAACAACACGTCATATTTTGGGATAAGTGATTGGCTCCTTTCTTTTACACTTTATGGTAGTATTTAGAGATAGTGATTGGCTCTTTCTTTTACCTTTGTATTTTGCCATCTGTGTGCTTTGATGACCATGAAGAAGAGAATACCAGCTGAAAGTGAAATGTCCAAAGGCAACAAGCGATATGAATAAATATACCATAAACACAAGCTTCGGCCCGAATTAGTTAGTAATGCGCAAATCCATAGCAAAACAACGGTAAGGCTGGATATTCTGTCCAAGTGGCATTAATCATAATAGCAAGCCTAACAAAAAAAATCAAACAGGACCTACGTTACCTGGATCATGTATTGTTTAATATGCAAAAATGAAAGGACAATACGAGTAGAGATACATTAGACCAGGTACAACGGGTATGATTATCACTTCATAGGCGAAGCATGATAAAGTCAGGATCCATCGATGGATGTTTCTCCTCTAGCAACCGAGCCCTGTGAGAATCTCAACAAGCATTGATTTTCCATATCCCTCTGCAGAAGCATTCAGTTCGAATTACTTTTGAGTTTGAATATCTAAAATTTTCAAGTGATTCCAAATAAATAATCAATGATAAGCTACTGGTCACTTAGCATTTCTTTTCTCATAAAACTCTAAACTTTGGAGCAGGCATCCAACTAGCAAATCTGTCTTCCCTCTTTAAACTTTTGTCAATAACTACCCTCTCTTTGCAGATTGTTTGTAAAATGTATTAAGGTTTGGGAGCACATCTCTTACTCCTTCATAAGTAGTTGTTTTCTGGATGTTTCACCTACAAATATTAATAATAGAAAAAAAAAATTTGGATCACTGAGGGTATTATTTAGATGCACTCTTGTTTCCATTTTAATAACAAAAAAAACAGCAACTTTTGTATAAAATACAAAAACTTTTTGAGAACTACCCTAAAACAATAATAACTTCTAAAATCCATTGAAATTGTATCACCTTAAATTGTAAAAAAATTTAAAACAATTTTTAAAGACATAAGAAAACATTATATTTTATATATGCGAAGTACTATATTTTATAAAAAGATTGCTACCGTTTTTCCTCTTTCTTTAAAAAAATAGGAAGTGAGTCTAAACAAGCACTAATTTGGGTTTTCTTAAATTACCAAAATGCCACCCATGATTTACGGATTCTGTTCCACAACACATATCATTAGGCTAGTAAAAGATTTTCACCAGTGATCTGAGGAAAATAGATGGATTGACTGCAAGAGCATGTACCACCACATATATTGGCCATTACAATGAAAAGACCAAGGCAGCTGAAATTTGTGATTCTTTAACTAAATATAAAAAAAAATCAAATCAAAGCAATACCTCAAGGGCCTCAGTAGAATATTTTAAGACTCAGAAGAAAAGCTTTAGAACGCTGAGAGCCTTTGCTTTTGCTGCATAAACCCACAGGCACGGACCAGTACCAACAAACACACTTATGTAACAAAAGCCATCCACCAAGGGTATTCTACATTGTTCCTAGATAAAGAAGAAGAACAAAATCACCATCATCACCATTTTATGCATGCATAACTTAAAGGACTTTTACATTTATCCTTAAGACATTAGCCTTAGTGGAGGAAAAAAAATTTATGGAAGTATATCACATTACATTAGAGCAAACAACAGGAAATGCCTTCACTGGTGATATCAAAACTTTGGTATCATGTTGTATTTTGTGAACCACCACCAGAATACTTTACAATTGGTAATACACATGGAGATAAAAGCCGCTTTAAAGGTGCCCATATAAACCTGAATATTCCTCAAATAAGAGTAAACAATCAATTTCAATTTAAAAACCTAATTAGATATTACTTGCTGTTCTCCAGCACCACTATTAATCAAAGTGCAAGAGTGTGAACCTAGCATACCCTTATGCATAGATGAGCTTTCTCTATCTGCGTACCAAAAATCAAACCTCCAATAAAAAATATTTAGTAAAATAGATTCAAATTTTACATCAGATTAGGAGCCAAACTTGGAGCGGAACATATTATCTCAATTCAAATTAAGCTAGAAACTTCATTGCTATTTCAGGGCATCAATTTGATGTTATTACAATAGTTCTATTATCTACAAATCAAATTCATTTTTCAAGCTTTGGGCAATTTTTTCTTTTTTGATCGTTTAACAATATTTATATAAATGAAAGAATAGCTAAAGGACCCAAAATTACCTGAGAGGAGTACAAGGGAACACTAACACACTCTCACCCTAAACCCCATCAAACCAAAAACCCCACCAAAAATTTGAGTTATCCACAACTGTACACCTTAGCCCACCACAAAATGCGAGAAAGAAAAGATTTCATCCCTCGGCCAGGGGGCTCATTTTCAAAAACCACCATGTTCCTTTCCAACCACAGCGTCCAAAATAAACAAAGAGGAGCCGCCATCCATATCCCTTTTTGGCCTCGCGCTTTGTCAGCGGAGAATTTGCCCGAAGCCGTACGGGGAACGCGATTAACCGATGGTGCCCGAAAGAAGATCCCATAACATCCTGGCTCTCGCACAATGGATAAGCAAGTGGTCTATTGTTACCTCATACTCTTCACATAAAAAACACCTATTTACTAAGGGAATCCCTCTCCTCTTCAGTTGATCCAACGTTAGCACCTTACCCCAGAAAGCTTCCCGAGTAGAAAAAACTGAGGTACTGAGAGCAGATTGGGGGTTTCGAATGGATCTACAAGGAAATCTAAGAGGAAAACATCGACTACGATACATATGTCTAACTGAAAAACCATCAATACTAGATTCTTTAAACGACGGGCGATCCTGCACTGGACCCTAATAACTCTTGTTGTGAAGAAAAAGAAAGAACCTTTCCACCTCTTCCATCTCCCAATCATTGAAAGGTCTAAGAAAGACTGGAGACCAAACCCCAACCTCCTCAGACGAATCCCAAACATCTACTACCCTCGCGTCCTTATGAGCTGCCAAGTTGAACAAAGTGGGGAAGGCTTGGCTCAGCACCGTCTCGTCGCACCAAGGATCCTTCCAAAAACCCAGCCTTCTACCATTTCCTAGGGAGGAAATAGCATTTTGAGAGAAGGTAAGCCATTCTTTTAAGTGATGTGCCATAAGCCGGTACCATAACGCCACGATGTCTCTGGCGCTAATACCAACCCCGACTTCCTCCAAACTTGGTACTGATCACCAATCTCAAAGAATCCCTCTCGTATGGCATACTTCACCACGACGATTGCTTGGTTCATCACGGAGAAGGCCTCTCACCCACTAACCCCCTCTACTTTTCTCACAAACAGAAAGCAGTTTTCGATTGACGAGTGTGGTTTTACGATCAAGATTCCCTCACAAAGAGAATCTCTCTGTGGACCTTCTCGATCCCCGCACCAAACCATCTTTGGCATTCTAGCGAGAAAGTAAATGGGAAATCAGGCAATGCCCGAATAAGTGTGAGCCTCCCGCCCTTTGAGATATATTGTCTTTTCCAGGAGGACAGCCTTTTTCTAAATCTTTCTTCAATAGAATCCCAGACCCCCAAGGAACTGTGGGGAGCTCCCAGAGGGAGACCCAAGTACAGAGTGGGGAGGGACCCAACCCACAACCAGCTCGAATTTGCTAGCGGCTCCACATTATCACCCTTCCTAGAGAGACTAATCTCACTTTTGTTAAGGTTAATTTTCAATCCACGAAAGGCTTGAACCATTAACGTCCAACTTAAGCACATCACTTTGCTCACGATTTGGCTTCACAAACAATAGTATCATCGACATATAAAGGTGGGAGATGACCATCTCCCCACCCTCACTGCCCCAATGCACGAAATAAAATTTATCTTCCCCTGCCTTCGCTTTATGAACAACCAGCACTTCCATACCGACAACAAAAAGATATGGCGATAAAGGATCCCCGCATCTCGTGGGACCACCTCTTGAACTCGAAAACGGCCCAGGAGAACCCATTAAAACATATGTGAGAAACGAAGCGGTGAATGCACCAGTGAATCACTATTGTTTGGCTGAGCCCCATTCTCTTGAGCGTCTGCAGAAGAAAGTCCCACCTGATGTGATCATAAGCCTTTTTCAATGTCAACTTACACAAAGCACTTTCTCTTTCCTTCTTATGCGAATTACACTTTCATTTGCTATCAGCAGCGCATCGAAATTTGCCTCCCTTCTACAACGCATTACGAGGCCCGGAAATAATCAGCCTCACCAACCCTTTAGTGTTTTAACACTTTGATAAATTTATCACGAACTACACTAGCGAATTGAGTCTCAGTCATGAAGTCCTCAACGGTACTACCCTTGAGCACCCGAGGACTAAGTAGCATTAAGACTTTTTCGCGCTCATTACGGAAGAAATCTCTAAAAGCCCATAACCTCCTCTTTTTCACAAAATCCCAACTAAAAGACAGCTTCATTGGGAAAACCATCGAGTCTGGAGCTTTATCATCGATTAAGCCCGGAGACAAGTTGCTAGGACTTCCTCCTCTTTGCTTGAACATTTCTTCCAGCAGCGGCCCGATGCGCCAGTCAAATTGAGGTGTAGGTGCAGGTGGGGCGAGCACCAGGTGTTTGGTAGGAGGAGACTTTGGAAAGCTTTGACGGAACCATCTCAACCTGGCCTCACTTAGCTTGATCTTCTCCCATTGATGTTGATGCTACTAATGGATTTCCTCCTTCTATGAGAATTGGCCATTCTATGAAAACGTGTTTGTCCCTTCTTTCGGCCAAAATCCTACCACGGACTTGTCTCCCGAGGCCTCTTCAAATCCACCCACTCCCGCCAAATCACTCTCTAGCGCACCCTCTTCTTTGCTTCTTCCGGAGACAACACCCTTTTCCCTTTTCCACATCATCCCATAAAAATCCTATTTAAAGCCTTTTTCTTTTTATCCACTCTACCAAAAACCTCTATATTCCAGGCCTTCAAAATTCCTTTCAGAGCCTTTAATTTTGAAGCTAGAATAAAACTGTAGGAGCCAGAAAAATGCAGACTTTGCCACCAGTCTCTAAGGATATCCTTGAAGCCTGCAAACTTCAACCACATATTCTCAAACCGGAAGGGAGAAGGCCCGGATTTAATCCCATCAGCATCTATCCCTTGTGATGGTCGAACCTTAGTCTCGGGATACTTTACAGATCCACGTTACTAAAAGCTGATTACCCCACAGCTCACTTGAGTCACAGAAATCTGTCGAGGCTGGGACATGGTAGTTATTGAGGGCCACCCCTCCGGGTGAAAGGACCCCTTGCAAGGAAGATCCTCTCTCTCATTGGCCCCAACTCATTAAGAGACTTCATTTAAACTCCTCATAGAGTCTGGTAAATGTCTAGTTTCTTTCATTGGGGGAAAGAACCATATTGAAGTCACCCCCAATACCAAGGGCCCCCTCCAAACCCTTCCTTTGCACCAAGTTCTTCCCAAGCTTGAGTTCCCTTTTGCACCTCTTAGGGACCATAGACCTGGCAGAGGTAGAAAACCATCCTCCACATTTTTAAACATGCGGCTATGGCGAAAAATAGCTTTGGTCGGCTCCACTAATTTTCCAATTTTCTGTATCCCAAAACACTAAAACCTCTCTTTGAACCATAAGCCTCAGCGACCTCAATCGGCCATTTACTACCCCAGCTGTGAGCGTCCGCCGAAGACAAATTTTGAAGTTTGGTTTCTTACAAGCAAACCAAGTCCACCCTCTGAGACCTAATAAAATTTCTAATAACGTTTCTTTTGTTCAGGTTATTTGCACCTCTAACATTCCACGAGAACAGCTTTAACTTCATTTCAACTTTAGCAAAAAATTCCCCTTGTCTCTTCCACCTCTAATTTGACCCTTTCCATTGTAGTTTATTTGGCACATTCCGGCTTCTCTTAACTCCTCTCACATCTTGTCTCTACTTGAGATTTTATTTTATCACCCATCTTTCATAGGAACATCCATTTTGTGACAACTCCTGACCACACCTCTTCAGCCACGTCGTTGTGACCTAAATTCACTAAATTTAATGAGCCATTTATCTTCCGGGAGTAAATACCATCCTTGAACTACGAGTTTACCACGGAGTAGGCTCCTCACTCGAGGACCAGAGACCCATACGTTTGCTCCCCTTCCATAGGAACCTCGTGCTTAAAGTTCCCACTCTACCTCTCACAGTCGATAACACCACCCTCAACGGTTCCATCTCCCCAAGTCCTCATGCTCATGGGAATCCCCCAAGCCTGAAGAGCCCCCGGAAAGAAGAGGCCGGCCAAAGAAAGCAATGAGGAGAAAGCCGGAAGGAGAAGAAAAATGTTAGGGGCTTGGATTCTACGGACACGGAACCTTCGAGGGATTAGAAGAGCCGGGGTCATCCTCCTCGGGCACCTATTTTTGCCTTCCACCCCTAGAGCCAAGAGCGGCTTGGTTGGACAACCCTCTTTCCACGACCTTGATTACGAGGAACCCATTAAAGGCGGGTCTGAAGACCAGCCCGACCCTTTTTCCACCAGCTCTCAAACCCAGGAAGTTCCCCTGGGGCATATTTTGTCTTCACTGGGCATTCGACAGGAATCCCGAGCACAAATCCAAGCCGAGCACAATTATCTCGTAATGTTTATGAGATGGTATGATCACTCCATCAAAAGATCTCGAATTTACCACAAAGGCATAAAAGGTACAAACAAAGATAACACATCGGGGGTTTGAAGGGTGAAAACCGCATCAGTGCGTGATGATGAGATGGAATATTTGCTTACTGGATTTTACTGGTTTATTAAGCAGACTTTCAAACAACGCTAAGAGGATCATATATAACAAATAAATAAGTAAAGGAATTTCGCTGAATTGTTAAACAATATTTGAAAAATGAGACCGATTACATACTTGAAGAGCAAGAACTGGTTGGCCATATTCAGACCCGATTGCAGATTTGCCCGGTCCCAGCGGCTCATGGCAACCGCGGATCGTCATGGCGACCTTACGCCCGTGCCTCGATGCATTTGCCCTCGCAAGCTGCTGAGCTCCTCGTCGCGTCGGTGGCTCGATTTCGCCATTACGGCGTCTCACTTTCCGCGATTCAGCGGAAACGTCAATGTGAGCCAATAAAGTAGTTCTCACATTGAACTACTTTTTGGTAACCATTTTTTGAGTTCTAATGGATTCCCATTTTAGTTTCTTGATAACCCTTTTTGAGATCTAATGGATTCCCATTTTCGTTTTTTGTTATGGAGGGCCACTAGAAATTGTGATAGTTAAGTAAAGTAAGAGACGCGTCTCCTTATGTTGTTTAATTTTGTTAGACACGTCACTTTTCAGATCCCTCAGTAAGAGTTTTGTACGGAAATAGTTCATTTAGAAAAAAAAATTCAAAATATAATATTGGTTTCAAAAAAATGCCAAAACTAGTGCGTTTGGGAATCTTTATCAAATTTAAAGAGTGGCGTTCTGTAGTAGGCTATTATTTACACAAAATTTTCAAAGGAACGAAGGCGTGATTCACAACGACGGTCATTGAAGCTTTATTAGTTTTTGTCAATAGCGTCGTTCCCCAACGCCGACCTTTGAAAAATTTTAAATTCAATAGCGGCGTTGTGAGCAGCGACTACTTCATGATAAAGATTCCCAAGCACTAGTTTTGGCATTTTTGGCCAAATATTCTCCATTTTGATTTTTTCTAAATGCATATTTTGACTAAAGCTCCTGATGAATAATAAGACAATAACACTACTACTTATTATATTCTTATATACATTTGATTGACCTTTTCCACCACATATTAAAACGATAACACGTCAGTTTCATTTCGATGGTATAGGTTTTTTGTTTTTTAAAGAGAAGAAGAGACGCGTTTTTAAGAATATCATTTGATGTTTAAAGCGTTACTTGTATTTAGTTTTTAAATGTTTTCAAAATTAAAAAAAAATAACTAAACTTCATTCTTTCACATTTTTCTTACATTCACTCATAGAAAAACAATTTGAAAACTAAACATTAATGAATTTTATTCAATTGAAAAGTAACTCTCAAACAATAAAGTAGTTCTTCAATTTATAAGACAACCATATCTTTTTTGGAGTTTTACCAATCAAACATATTAGTTAATTCTATTGACGTGGTTCTTGTTGCCAGAAGTGGCCCGCAATTGCGAACCATTCCGGGTGGGAGGTGAAAATTGAAATACTATCACGATGGCAATGTTCAGATGGTGGTGGGATCTCCAGCTCATTCAGTAATGCAAGACAATTATGTATACTTGCCAATGAGTTTTTTGACATATTTAATTTTTTTATAAAAAATCTAAAATTTTAAAATAATTTTAAAAATAAAATAATTTTTAAACTATTATTAACTATCATAGTCGATAATCTTTGTATTAACTTAAAAATTTTCAAAATATATTTATAAGGTACTCAAGTGTATTTTATGAATATTGTTGTATTACTTTAAAAAAATTCAATATAAGTAATCAATGTAATAATATTCTTTGTTTTTACACTAATTCACGTATTATTTTCATTTAAAAACTATGTTGATAGCCAGGAAATTTCGTACCTTTGTGTTATTATCATTTAAGAGAGAAAAGTATATATTCGTCCATTTAATGATTGCATTAAATTTACTTAGAATTATGATAATACAAAATTCCCGCCCCAACCCATTTTTAATGGGATGAGTTTGGTTTAACTATAATCGGATTTTTAATAGGTTTTGGTTTATTTTCTCAAATCCGAAACGGGTTTAGGTATTGTTACTCCTTGTAAAACCCGAGAATATTAGAAATCTTCAAAATTGGTAAAATGTTAATAAAAATAATAAATTGTCATAAGGGTTCAGGGAAGCCTAAAAAATTATCTAGATATCATTGGATGTGAAAGCAGAATATGTAGATTAAATTCGTCTCTCGCTGAGAAATCTAGTGACCACTAAAAGTTTCGTTGAATTTTAGGGACCAGAGGAAATTTTAGATTTTATGGGTGATAGTTGTCGGTGACTCCAGTGAAGCGAGATTTTTACAAAAATCTCGGAAGTGAATGTAGCTTCCAGACTAAGTTCATTTAAAAATAAAATAAAGCGAAAGCAAATAGTTGTTTTGTGGCAAAAGCTGAGAGGATAGACAAATAAATATGAACCATGTATCAAAATAATAATAATAAGTCTCGCCCAGATTATATTTTAAAAATAACTTTTATTATTTTGTATTTTTATACTTTAATATAAATAATTATTATTATAATGTTTTTAATAAATAATTTATAGAAATTAATAATATTTTTATTTTATGAAAAATGTTAATTTTAATATAATAAAAATAAAAAAAGCAAATATAAAAAATAAAAACAAAAAAAAAATGCAAGCGCGAGATTTGGAGTTTAGGAAATTTTTCTATCTTACATACAATTAAATAAATACCAAAGCGATTAGTGATTGTACTTCTCGCAGATTCAATTGGCGAAAAGCGGATTAATTTCTGATGTTCGATGAGGTTGGGTTTAGGCAGATTTATTTCCGATATATGGCGATGCGGCGATATATCGGATATCGACTGCTAAGCGTTTTGCTACAGAAAATGGTTTGAGAAGCATCGGAAGTCCGGGAAATGTAGGCGATATTTCGCCGATATATCGGTATCCAGAGACGAAATTTCGATTGCATTAAAACTTACCTGTAGCATTAGCTGATTTTACTTCAAAATATCGAAGATATATCGGAAATATCGGTAAAATATCGGAGATATATCGGAAATATAGGTAAAAATATCGGAGATATATCGGAAATATCGGGATATATCGGTGATATATCGGAAACTCCTCATCAAAATGACCAGTTTGAAATCTCTTGATCAAGGTTATAAGGTTAATCCGAGCGTTAAAGTATCTAACGGAATTGTACTTGCCAAAATTAAATCAACGGCTATAATTAAATTACAAATATTTTTTGACCATCCAACGGTTATTTTGACTAACCCAAAATCTATAAATACCTCTAAAATCATTCAATTTGATCACAAATTCTATCTACCAATATCAATCTTCATTTCATAAATTTCTTTGGCGATATCTCTTAAATAGCTACATATATTAAGTTTAATATTTTAAATTAGTTAATTTAATAATAATATGTAATAATTCTAACATTTCTAATATTTAATTATTTTCCAGGAAATAAGAATTCCATATAACATTAGTTAATGTAGTATATGCATATTATAAATTTATAGTATTATGAAGTTTTCATATTTTTAAATTAATTTAATTTAGTAATAATATATTAATAAATTAATTTTTCATGTTAGTTAATATTTGAAAAAGAGCATGCATGGATGAACCAAATTTCCTAACACGGAGAAGTTGTAGATACAGAATCAAGACATTTATTCATGACATGTTCGATCTTATAATCAATATTATCAGGAACACCATGTCTTGGCCCATGAGTATTGTCTTTAAAAATTTGATCTATCCATCAAATATTGTAATTGAGTCACATCGATCTTCATTTTGATTTTAAAAACTCATTGCAATGTGCCTGTTGATTAGCATTAATGTGTTTTACACTTTATAAAAGCATATTTACTGAATTTCAAAGTATTTTTTGTTAAATTTCGATATATCGATATTCATAAAAAAAATATTCAGATATATCTCAAATATATTCGATATATCCATAAAATGCAAGTCTAGATATATTCATCGAAACCGATATTTTAGCCCTTGGTTTTGAGATCTTTGAAGATTCAGGTTTCCCTATCAGAAATGTGAGTCATGAGCTTCAAAAGCCGAATGACTCAGAGAAAAATTCAATGACAAGGCGAAAGAGGCCAGAAGAGAGTGAAACAAGTGCAGAGGGGTTAGTATTGAAAGAATTACCCAGCTAATTGAAATATGCATTTTTAGAACCAAGGAAAGCAAAACCATTGATTATATCAAGCTGATTAAATGAATTGGAAGAGCATATGGCTAGAGGTTTTAAGAAAATACCTGACATAAAGCGATTTAGGAGGTTCATTTATATTCTTTTATGATTGAAAGTTAAAAGTTTATTTTCAATTATTTAAATTTTCTTATGTTTTTTAATTGTTTTATTTTGTTTTCTGGTTTAGATTGATTTACAGATTAACATGTTTGTGTGTGGGTGATCTAAGTGATGAATAATGTTGTTTAGAAGGAGATGGAGATATTAGTTTTTGAGATAGATTGAATAGACTTTTGATACATTTGAGAAGGATATTAATAAGTTTTACAGAGGAAGTTACCCTTGGGAAAATTCTCAACCAATTTGAGCACATTATAACCATGGATTTTATGTTATTTCATTTTAAGGGACTTTGTCCTTAACAAACCTTTAGTATTCTTTATGTTATTATTAATATTACAATGTAAAATGTATTATGAATATCAGATTAATATATTAGCAATATAATGATCAGCAAAGACTGGAAGGAGTGTGTTACAATATAAAAGTTGTCATGCAGAATAGTTTATCTCAAGAGACAATGAAGATATATCTCAGTGGCAGGATAGATTTTTTGTTTATATAAACAACCGCCTGACAGATAACGCAGAAGCGATTTATCTGCGGGATAAGCCCCGATGATACCCTTTTTCGCGGGAAGTAGGCTGGAGCGTGTGGGGGATCTGTTGAGCTGGATTAAGGACACTATGATAAAGTTTGAAGCTTGGATCTTTGGATAGTTGAATACAGACAGTTACGTTGTGTTGGCCGAGTACTCACGTTATCTTCTCTGCAAGACAGAAAGGAAGAAAGTAAATGAGGCTTTTACACAGCAAGCGCTCAAATCTGAAGTCGGGTTACTTGGGAAAGAGATCACCCTAAGATTGTGGATTATACAGTATTCTTCCGGTGGTGGGCTGACCTTGTATTTATAATGGACCTTGATCCAGTTTTCACGGTGACTCGGGGTCCTTCCTATTAGAGGATGTCTTTCTTCGTGTGATCAGCCTTAGATTTAGCAGTGGATTATTCAAAGGAGTTTATTTGGTATAATCTTCTTTCTTCATTGGAGCAGGTCTAATGATAATCTTTTATGACTTTTCCCCTCGAGTAGGATATCTTTTAGGGGGTATTTTATCTTCTGTTATTGGAAGGATTTGGGTTGACAGTGGTGAGCATGGGCCTCCCTATATTTCCAAATCCGTGTTTTGGACTGCCAGGTTGGGCCTCTATGGGGCCTATTTATGGAGGGATATGGTGTGACATGGGCCCTCTTTGCTCTTTTAAGTGGCGAAGCTCAGTGGCCCCGATTCGCCCAGCCACCATCGGTTGCCCCCGAGCGCGCTAATGCAGGGTTGCGTGGGCAAGGGCTGTAATTAATCCTGTGACGATTGTTGTTTCCATGTGTCTACTCGGATACGGGTTAATTGAACCGGATCGCCGTCATATGTGATGCGTTTAATGATGGCCCAGCACGGGTTTTGGCTTGTTTTCATATCCACTTGCTTTCCTTATTTCTTGTCGACCTCCTCAAACTGGGTTTCTTCGACCCTTTATCTTTCTTTCTGTTAGTGTCTTGCATGGGTTACTTGCCTTTTACTTTTCTTTATTACCTTTGCCTATCTGTTTCTTCTCTCTGGTTTTTCATTGTCCATTTAGTGTTAGGTCTTTTACGGTGTTTCCTTCTCACCCATTCATTATCGAGAACATTGAGTCTAAAATCATGAAGTGTTTCTTTTTGATTGAGTGATACGAGACCGGTACCCAAAGTTTCAATCGTTTGGATATTGTTCGCCTACGTCATGGCTTCGACTCGTTCAACTTCTTTGCGTATTGGCGATGGTCCACTCACTATCGCCGAATTTTGGCGAAATTTGGTGATGCCCCCTCTTTGAAATTTGTTGTTGAACCTCAAAACGCTCCTGAGGCGCCTCCCCTTCCTTTAGGTAAGGGTAAAAGGAAAATAAGCTTGATTAAATACCCCAGGGGGTCAGATTTTCTCAACGCCGCCGTTCGGCATGCTGTGCACGTGGGACCTAGTAGAGTCGGTCCTTCATATGGAAATTTATTTAAGCTGAGCCTTCTCCGATCTCCACTGGTGTCATATATGGGTCAAAGATGACATTTGGAGCCCTTTATACGATTTCCGGTGCTAAGATGGTTTGTTTCTTTGAAGTAGCCTTTGACAACGGTCTTCGTTTTCCGTTGCATCCCTTCATAAAAGAGGTTCTTCAACATTTCAACATATGCCCCTCCCAGTTGACCCCCAATGGATGGGGTATTTTGGTGGGTTTATTGGCCTTCTTTAGGGACAAAGGGTTTGGCGTTCCCAACGTGGCTCTGCTTCTTCATCTTTTTAATCCAACGATGCTGTAGGGTTTTATTGCTTCCTTAGACGCTACGATGCTCCTCTGAAAGTGATTTGGACGCTTCCTTCACACGGGTGCATGGAAGGGCGATATTTCTTCGTCGATGGCTCAAGCGGGAGTATGATTCTCTTGCGGGGGGCGACACACCACTGCGGGTCATTGCCGTGGAATGCCCACGATAACCTTCACTTAATTGTTGCACTACTTACAGTTTGATTAAATAAAGCGTCATTCTTCGACTTTAGAGCTTTCCTTATGTTTCCCGGATAACAAGTCTTGACCTTAGCGGCGAATCTTTGCTATAGCTCTATCGTTGGAGGTTGGTGCAACTGTCTCTTCACGCGGAGGCCCGATAAAGTCAACATTCCTAGTCCCTCTAGTTCTTCATGCGGGCGTTCCATTTTGCCTCGAAGGCCTTCTTCTTTCTACCTTGGGGTTTCTCCTGCGGGCCTAATGTGGCTCCTCCCCTTGGAGAGAAATCTTGCTCATTAGGGCGACTTCACAAAACCGGGTATGAGGAAAAAGAAACAAGCTTCTGGAAGGACCGGCCGGTCAGGCCAAGGACCGAAGATCGGAGTGTCTCCTCTCCTCTCGTTCGAGCAGGAATGACGTCGTGATCTCCCAGGCCGATGTTCGGAATTCGGTGCGTCCCTCTTTGCCAGGCTGGAGGCGGGCGTGTCATGGTTGAGGTTCGGGAGTTGGGGCGTTTCCTCCTCCTTCGTCCAGGCAGGGCAGGTTTGCCCACCACTGAATTTGACCGTTGTCTCCCTTAGGCAGCGTAGAAAACCGGGGTCTTTGGGATCTGTTGACATTTGTCTGTGCGTCGACGGTTTGCCTATAGCAGTGGGGGTCGTCTGTGACAAAGCAAGGAGCCTCCTCACTTGAAGACGACGGAGAGAAAGAAACTAAGCGAGTGTGATCGGAGGCTCTTTGCTCTCTAGTCTGGGACTTGCGGTAGATGCGTCTGATCATCTCGAGGTCGATATTGTGGTCGAGAAGGGGCTGGCAGATTAGATGGCCGCGCCCCGGCTGCTCTTCCCGGATCGCCTCGGTGAGTTCGTGATTGTGTCTATTTCATGCTGATACGTCAGCTTTGACCTCATTTTACGTGGCTTCGACATGCAGGTCGCCACTCATTTGAAGGGCCTGATCGATAAGGCTAAGTTGAATGAAAAGCATGTGAAAGATGCCGGTTACTAAAGGCGAGAGGTGGCTTCTCACATACGAGAGGGACGGGCTGGGGCGCCTGTATCGTCACGAGAAATAGATGGCTTAAGTCTGATGCTTGGCATCACTTCGGTGGCTCGTGCTTTCGGGCGGAGCGTAGAAAACGGAGTTCGAATTAGTTTGACTATGGCTGAGGGGGAGCTTCGTGAGGTTCGGGGTGAGCTTCAAGTTGCGCAGGATGATTTAGTTGAGACTCGCGAGGGGCTGCAGTTTATCTAGGGTGAGCTTCAACTGGTTCGGGAGGAACTCATCACCTCCCGGGGCGAGCAACGGGATCTTCAGCGGAGACTCTCTGCCGCTTGATTTTCGTAGTTTGAGCAGCGGACTTGACAGAGTGCGTCATGAAGTTTTTGGAGGAACAAGGTGTTCTTTGGGAAGCACTGATCTTGATGTTAGAAATCATTATAATTTATGGAGCTGTGATGAGGTAATGGGGAATTTGCCTGAGCTCATGGCAGGAAACAGCGTGAGTTGCCAGAAAAGATGAGGTTAGCCAGGAGCCGGTTGCAGGGACGGCTAAATTGCTCGGTGGGCCTGCAGGTGGCTCGGCTTTTCAGCGAGCGGTCACTTTTATAAATATGGTTCCAATTTTGACCTCTCGAAGCGATGAAGGCGGAGGGATCTTCGAGTTCTCGAACACAGTACTCCCACTTTGGGGTCCTTCTTATTTCTCGTCGTCGATGCGAATCCCGTAGCATACTCTTTTAGACACAGTCGTAAACTTATTCCTCTTTCTTTGTTCATTTGGGGCTGTTATCGTAGCTCCTTTGTTAAATGTTTATTTCTTGGGAAATTTGCCCTAGGCGAGATATCTTTATTGCATTTACGCCCGTAGTTAAAAGTTTTGTAGTCATTTGTTTAGGCGGCAGTTCTGGCCCCAGTGAATTAAAATTAAATGAGACGCCGCCGACTTCTTAGTCGCTGGGCCCGGTTTCTTTAATTCACAACGACTTGTTTAGTAAGGAGCGCACCTTGAAATCTTGAGAGAAGGGTTAGTCCAATTGTGAATAATGGAAACCTGATCCATGTCGTGTTGAGGAGGCTACCGTGCCTCTGCCGAAATAAAGAGAGGCATTACCATTTGAAATAGGAGAAAGGCTCGTCGGTGTTGAGCTAATCAAGGCTCAAAATCCATCTCGTGTTGAGGAGAGCTGTCAATATAGTCTCAAAGGCTGCTGAAAGGGCTCAAATCAGTGTTCTCACAATGAAGCTCGTCCATACGGCGGTGAGGGAAGCTCGTCTATGTAAATTATAAGAGGGAGCCCGTCTGTTTGAAATGCAGAGAAAGGGCTCGTCAATTGTAAATAGTAAGAGCTCGTCCATCTGTGTTGAAAGGAGAGCTCGTCAATATAACTTATAAGGGCAGCATTCGCGAGTGCGGAGAAGGGCTCGATCTATGTCGTAAATAGTAGGCTGATCCATACATGTTGAGGAGGCTCGTCGATATAAATTATAAGAGGGGCACATGTTTTGAAATGAAAGAAGGGCTGCGTCAGTGTAAATAATGAGGCTGATCATACAGTGTTGAGAAAGGAGGCTCATCAATATCTTCAAGAGGGCGTGCCAAAGTGGAGAAGGGGCTCGTCTATAAATAAATAGTAAAGGCTCGTCCATACGTGTTGAGGGAGGCTCGTCGATATAAATTATAAGGAGGGCTGATGCAGATTTGGGAAATACGGAAAGGGCTGAGTCAATTTGTAAATAGTAGAGCTCGTCCATACGTGTTGAGGGAGAGCTCGTCTATGCCTGAAATAGAGAGCCCACTTTGTTTGAAATGCAGAGAAAGGGCTCGTCAATTGTAAATAGTAAGAGCTCGTCCATCTGTGTTGAAAGGAGGGCTGTTAATCTCTTTATAGGAGGAGCTTTGTTCACATTTGAAATGCAGAAGGGCTCAGTCAGTGTAAATAATGAAACTCGATCCATCCGTGTTGAGGGAAGCTGTCTATGCTCAAATATAAAGAGGAGCCCGCACATTTGAAATGCAGGAAGAGAAAGAGGGGGCTGCAGTCAGGTTGTGTAGTAGGCTGGATCCATACGTGTTGAAAGGAGGCTCGTCGTATAACATGGGAGGGAGACTGGTGCAGCCAGTCGCGGAGGGGCTCGTCTACATCGTAAATGGTAGGCTGGTCACTCGTTGGGGGGCTGTGAGTATCTTATGGGAATATAATGGGGGCCTTGTCATTGAAATGCGGAGGGCACCGTCGGGTTGTAAATAGTAGGCTCGTCCATCGTATTAGGGAAGCTGTTAATATCATCCTCAAGAGGGAGCCCGCTGTTTGAAAATGCGAGAGAAAGACAAATCAGTTCTCATCGCGTAAAGCTCAATCATACGTGTTGAGGGGCTGTCCAAATATAAATTATAAGAGGGAGCTTGCGTCTCAGCACCATTGCATCAGTCTTAGCGGTGTTCAGTAGGGTGACTACGTCAGCCTTGGCCCCAGGTCGACCCTGACGGCGTGGCTGTCTGGTGTGGCCGGGCTGTCAAGTAACATTGGGCTTGTGTGTGCCAGTGCGATTGCGGGTGGCGGCAACGGCTGGCCCGGTCGACCCTTTGAGCGGCGTGGCTGTCGCCGAGGGGTGGCCAGACTCGTCAAAGTACGATCGCGCCCCAGGCTCTGGCGTAGCCTTGGTGGCATTCCGCCCGGAATTGGCGGCGAGCTAAACTGGTCGACCCACGAAGCGTGGCTGTCTGAGTGACGAACGTCAAAGTGAGCAAGCTGAGCTCCTAAGCGTAGCCTTGATGGCGTTCGCCGGGTGGCGGCTGCGGCTTTGGTTGGTCGACCCTTGACCGGCGTGGCGCATGCCGGGTGGCGGGCTCATCAAAGTGAGCAATTGGGCTCCACAGTATTGTGTGCCAGTGGCGTTGTGGGTAGCGGCGATGGCTGGTGGTCGACCCTGAGGCCGGCGATGGCTGTCTGGTGTGGGCTCGTCAAAGTGAGCAACTGGGCTCCTGGCGTTATGGCCTTGGTGGCGTTGCCGGGTGTATGGCGACTTTGTTTGGAAGTGACCCACGAGGCGACGTAACTGTCGGGATGACGGGCTCATCAAAGTGAGCAAGCCCAGGCTCTACTGGTTATCAGCTGGTGTGTTGTGCGGGGTGTGACATGACTTCCGGTGATCACGACCACTGAGAGACGGCGTGGCACGTGGGGTGACCAGGGCTGAGTGTCAAAGTGAGCAAGCCCCAAGGCTCACTGGCGTGTGACCCAAACAGGTTCCATGTGATGGGACACCATTGAAGCTTCGTGGGACTTTCCATGTTGAAGCTTTTGTGTTGGGAAACTGACTAGTGAGAAGAAGCGGCCGTGAATAAGCCCGCTGTGGAGGGCGCTTAGGTGAGTTCAATTCTTGAGGTGAACACCGTGTCTTTCATTATGGAATTTGGGACGATTCAGTGGAGTTTTAAGTAACCAGCCACTGCCCATAAATAGTGGTTTTGTCTCCTCTGCGTTATGCCTTTTGAAATTCTATGATGAGATGATTCACGCCACAGGATCGGTGTTGTTTGTCTTTCTTGATATTCCTCGATGGCTCAGGATCAACTTTTGGAGTTCCATACGTAGGGTGTGTTTTCCTAGTCTACCCCTTGAGTCATGTTATTCTAACTTTTTAGCTGGGATGCGTCTGAAGGTGGTGCATCTTTTCTTTGCTTCCTCTGTTTCTGTTATCTTCTTCCTCCTCCTTTCTACCTCTTTCTCACCTCACTTACTTTTCTTCACCTTTTCCTCTTGCCCCCTAAACTTCCACTCATCTGCTTCTTTCTTTCTTCTTTTACGTCTTTCTCTCTGTCTCCATTTTCCTACTTTTCTTTTCCTCCTGTCACCTCCCCCTTTATACCTTTTCTTCTTTCTTTTCTTTATTCTCTCTTCTTCTTCAATATTACAGCACCCACATTTCTTTCTTTTAAAACATTTAACTTATCTTTTGTGTTGTTAGTCAAGATGTAGGAGACAATCATTTATTTATCAACAGGTGTAAATCAGAGATTTATAAATCAATCGAGAGATACGTTTGTAAATGGATTTGTAAGCAAGAGGAAGCTTTTTTTTTCTCCATAAGCTTTTCTTATTATGCTTCTTTGCGAATTTCCATTGACTGTACTCCAGATACTATCATCGTAATTAACAAATGTTATCCACTTCATGCTCCGCTGGCTCTATTACAAATCGGCGGCAATGGTAAAATGGTTGAATAATTTCCGCGTTCCATGCCATGTATTTCGAGGATCTTTCCCTCTTCTGTTTGGAGTTCGTAATTATGCAGTCGGCATTTCGGTTATATGATGTAAGGGACGCTGATTACAGACCATTTTCCATCATGATTGCTCCTTGGCGAGCCATTGGAAGAACTAATGCGGGATAAATTCTGGAAGCATTTGCATTAGATTATAAACTGTTCTTGGCTGGTATTTTCCTTTTTGAGTATTCACCAGAAAGAGTAGCCTTTTGAGGCACCGCTCCGTTTCTCGTCTAGGAGTTCTAAGTTCGAACGAAGGGCTGTCGTGTGCTCCTCACGATGCTTGCTCCAATCCTGGGAGATTTTATTCCGACTCACGAGGCGGCGCCTCGATGCCAAGGCAGAGGCAAGCGGGGTTTCCACGGTTTGGCGACCGGTGTTGTTCGCATGGCCCATAATACCTCAGGAAGGTATTCTACCCAACTCCCTTTAAGATCTTCCAGCTTGGTCTTCAAGGCGGTTTTGATAGTTCTGATGGTGACTTCGGCTGTCAGTTTGTTTAATGAATCTTGGTGAGGAATAATAATTTTTAATCAGGAGTTCGGCCTGAAATTCCCCAGTGCTGAATTGCATCAATTATTTCAGTTGTCGATATCAAGGCTCGCGAATGCCCAGCCACCATATGATGGCCCCCGCCATACAAATTGCATATCTTTTTGTTCGTATTAATGGTGGCTAAGGGCTCGGCCTCGAAGCCCATTTAGTGAAGTAAGTCTCTTACGACGATTATGAACTGCATTGGCGCTACTTGGAATCGGCGGGGGGTCCCAGGAAATCTCATCATCAATCCCATTCTTTGGAAGGGCCGAGTACAGTGGCGATGTTAGGGAGCTCGACGGGAGAGTGGTACTTTAGCGTTTTTTCCTGGCATATTACGCGCTGCCCGGCTAGGCGAAGTCGCGTCCTTGAGCATTGTGGGCGATAGTATCAGCCTCGGCTTTTCACGCTAACGTTCGAGGCTCGATATGATTCAGCATATGCCTCGTGTACTTCTCTTGCCTTCCATTATCTTTATCCTGCGATGCACCGCCGGGGAAGGTGTGAAAGAATCTGTTTGTAGAGGCTCCCCCTTGTGATTGGTAAACACAGGAGACCTCACTCCCATCTGTGCTTCTTGGTGTCGCGGTAAGAGATTCGTCATTAACCATGATCGAGCAGATCCATCAGGCTTGGCGGATCTATTGGGGCGACCCCATCCTCTTCCCGCCAGAGTCGACAGAGGGTTCCGCCAAGTATTTATAGCAGGCGTTGAGCTGCCCTTTGCCAAAGATCTTTCACACAGTTTGCTGGCTAACTTTGCCCAAAGGCGTGAAACAGAATTCTACATTCTTGGAGCGATGTTTGACACAGGCGACACAAATTTCTTGGCAATCGTGGACACCTTTTGGAGATATAGAATCATCGTTTCACCTTTGGCCTCGTATGTCTTGATTTGTTTGACCACAATTTGGGAGTCCACGCAGACATAACTAATTTGGTCAGCCTCTAATGAATGGGCGATCTTCGAGGGCTCTTGCCAGCGGCCTCCTGTTGGCCGTTGTTGGATCGCGGCGGGCCCCGAAGAAACTGAGTGCGTATTCAATGTCTGTTTCATGCGTGATCTTCGAGGTCAGGCCCGCTCCACTTCCTTGTGGTTGAGGCTCCATCTCACGGAGTTTCCACATGGGGAGGTAAAGTCTCTGTGAGCCAGATTGGTAGACAAATTGATAAAGTAGGTTGGGACTACCACTTTGTTTTTGACTGTATCGATGTGAACTTTCATTGCTTCGATGGCCATTTCATCAACCTTCAGAACCCGGTTTGTGAGTATTTGTTTTCATTAGATTTTCCTGTTAGGACCATTGTGTGGAGCTGGAAATAAGGTGGCTTCCGTCTTTGCAGTCCTGCAATGCCGGTGTCAATTTTTCTATTCACCGGGATACCTCTCCTCTGCTCCTCTCGGGGCTCCGGCGTGGTAGTAGGCCGGGTCTTTGTGTCGCTCTGTCTCGATGAGCAACTGCCTTGGTTGAGAGTGTCAGGCAGTCTGGTGGGGAGTTCTCCTTCATTTGGACTCCCAGAATGGGAGGAGGAGAACTCAAGTACGTTTTAAAGCAGTGAATTCTTCACTTCATTTTCATCCCATTGAAGGCTTTCTTCGAGCACTTTTGGAAGAAAGGCTGGCATTTATCGCTGCCACAGGACCTGAACCGACTTAAATGCGTTGATCCTCCACCTGCTCCGGTCCCATTTGGACTTCCTTTATCCACGATGGTGATGGCATGTCGAAATGCTTTGTATTTGTCGGATCGCCTCGATTCCTTAGTGATTTATTCACCTCGGCCCGAAGAGAATTTTCAGCGGATACACACGGCGCCATTCCATTGGTGACTTCATGTTACAATCGCAGGATCACGGAATGTCTCGAAATGAGATGAGTAATATGGAAGATCGTGAGATGGACTTTACCGACATATCGTATATACTTTGCCTCCATTGTTATTTCTCATTTTGCGTTCCGATGGTTTCATAACCTTTAGTAGGTACTTTGTGCATTCTTAAGCCCAACGGCATGCCCGATATATTGGACCTTGTCTTTGTGACGACGGCGTTTTCTACTCGGTCATTGGGATCGTGCGATCTTTGGTTGTAGCCAGGGCTTGCGTCCGTAGTAGGAGTTCGTGGCACGCGGAGTTGCATCTACGATGAGGTACGGTCCTTAGCAAGGGAAGGCATCCCGCCGGGCATGCTTTTATTTATGTACGGTGCGTCGTCTTGGAGTCGCCACTTTAGTTTGCTTTTAACGAGCCTGACATTGTGACCACTGCGGATATTCTACCTCCTTTGATTGCTCTTGGAGAAACTTGCGAGCCCTCCTAGATTGATGGCTTACTCTGTGCGAAACTCTGGCGCTTTTGCGACGTAAACGAAGGGTGGTGGGTGTTAAACTTATGAGTGATTCTGGCCAGATCTAGATTCCACGCATAACCACGTTTAATGCGAATATCTGTTTTGTCTCGGGAGTGCGAGAGACCTTTGAGGTCCTTTGCTAGTTTGGTCGTGTGGCGAGATCAAACGGTGTGCATCCGGCGCCCGCGGCTCTAATTCTCATTCTGAGGGGCTCGGGCTGGTAGTACCTCGTCGCATCGCTCGCCTTCGTCCACGTTGTCGGCCTTTTGTTTCATAGAAATTTGTGTGGCATTCCCTAGCCACCGGCCCGGAGTTCTCGAGCTTTGTGAGACCGGGAGAAAAATCCGGATTCCTAAGGGTAAAATGATAATTTCGGTCAAAATCACGAATTTTTCTAGATCTCGGATAAACGGACTTCACGTTAGGAATCGATCTGCTTGCAGAAATCTGCTTCTACGTCGGAATTTAGTTGGATTAAGGGGTGGTCGGGATTTCACGTTTTTTTCGACGGTAAGGGTGTCGGATCTGCGTGGTAGGTTAAGGGTGCCACATGGCACCTCAAAAGGTGTGACACTTGGCATAAAGAAATGGCTCACATTGAGCCATGGGTGGCATGATCCCATGGCTCCTGATGATCCACGCAGGTGGATGCGTGTCAAAAAAAAAAGGAAATAAAGAAATAAAAGAAAAAGGGATGGAAAATTGTGAGCCACACAATTGTCTTTGGGAAGGAGGGGAGGAAGCTTCCTCCTTTGACCCTCTCACGTTAGTGCCAAGGAGGAGAATGGGGAGAAAATGAAAAGGAAATGAGATGAGAAATGAGAAAAGGAAAAGAAAGAAATAAAGAAAAGTGAGGGCAAACTTATGGTTAAGGAGAAGACATCATCTTCTCCACTTTCATTTTCTTCTTGGTGGATTTGTTTGTGAGGCGGGCGGTATTTGGAGATGGGGGTTTTAGAGAGAGAAAGTACGGCTTCTCTCTAAGATCTACGACGATCGGATAAATTCGGCGCTTAATGCGAAGGCAAGGCCAAGGTCACCACACATTCCGGGGCTACGTGTGGTACGGAGACTGGAGAGTTTCGACAAACTCAGAGAAGGTGAGATTTTTCCTCTACTTGTTTTACTTTTGTCTAGGGCCTTATGTGTATTGGGATTTGTTGAGGCTGGTTGGCGTGGTTTGATTTCAAAAGATTTGAATGAAGTGGAATAATCCCGGTGTTTCAGACGATCCACGGCCCATTTGTGTGATTTAATGGGATGTGTGTTGTTGTTGCCATGGGTGAATAGCATGTTGTGGCTGAGAAATTTAGCGGGTTGTTCCAAGGCGAACCGCCGGATAGTGCATAGCCCATGTGAGCTAAATATATATTCGTATTATAGCCCGAATAACATGATGTATGGATTAAATTTTGTTAATATATGCATGAGTGATATATTAGTATGTGTTGAATGTTGTGTACCATTTGCATTGCATAGGTGGGAGTAGCTTAGTGGAAATTCCACTGGGCTTTTATCGCCCGTCGATGGGACTATTTTGGGGTACCGAAGACGCTTGGGGATGGAGACATCAGGGACATAGAGCGAAGAAACGGCCAAGATGGCCTTATCTTGTATTTTGCCAGAATCTGGGCGAGACCAGTTTGTATAAATTATGCATTAAATACAATTGTAATAAATCATTTTGTATAAATGGTACATGAGTAGGATGTAGGCCCAAGTGGCCATTTTGCACATGTAAGTGCCTCCCTTGACATGAGACATGTAGATTCCGCGGAGTTGGCGGGTGGTGCGGACACCGGAGTTTCGGGCGTCCTGACGTCCCGACTCCATTGGTTGTCGGGAATTTGATTATCATGATCTGTTGAAGAGGGATGGCTTTGATTACGTTGAGGAAAGATTACCTTGATGTATATTATGGTGACGGGGCATCACTCGTCGATTTCTTGCTTCATTGTTTGTTGCTTAGCGGGGGGTTCTCCCGAGTCGACACTAAGCTTGGATTGAGCCATTTGGCAGCCACTTTTCTCAGAAACCGGCCAGATGATGGCGGGCTCTAAATTTTCTCTTCCGATGCCATTTTGTCGGTGCAGCGCAAAAAATGATATCAGCCGAGCTCCCATTATCAACTAGTACCCGATGAACCGTTGTGTTGGCCACGATAGCGCGGACTACCAGTGGGTCGTCATGGGAATGGCAGCATCCTTCAAGTCGAGTCGAGGAAGAAGCGTGATGAATGCTGTCGACTGTGGCCTTTTTAAAGTCTGCCCCTTATTTCCCCCACTTCACTCGATCTTATCTTTGCGCGGGTGGGCGCCAGCCAAAGCCCCAGATTCTCCTCCCCAACCAAATCCCCGGAGAATCCATGGTTTACTCAGTTCTTGTGCGACTCAGTGGTTGTGAGTGTGAGTTCTTTGAGTCGGGGCACTGGTTACGAGTTTGGCTTTGAAAGCTTAATTCACGGGGATATAAAGCGGCGCCCGAATATCCGCGTATCCCGGGTATTCTATCTCTCTTCTTAGTTGTATAGGTTATGCGGCGATTGTCACTAAATCACCACTTCTAGACTGCCAGCTCGCAGTGTTATCCTAGTAGCGGGATTTGATTTCATTTAATTAACCATCTTGAGAATTTGCTCGTTTCGCACTTCTGCCGGACCTAGACATCACGAGGCGTGGGAGTGAAGCGAGCGAATGGCACGTCGTCGCCTTTTAATTTGTGACGTGCCAGCGGGATCCACGAGGCTTCCTCGCCTTTTAGGGGATCGCTCCCGCTCAGCACCCGGGGACTTCCTCCGGTCGCCTTGTCTCTTGGGGCTCCGTCCTCGTCGTCTGTCCGTCGTCCCTTTCTCTTTGCGAGTAGAAAAACTCTCCTTCTTCGATATAAGGGCCTCTTCGCCATTTATGTATTTTTACGCAGCAAATGGACCTGCAAAAGCCGCTGCTAAGCCGAGGGTTCTTTGAGATAAGAACATCGGGTCTTTTCGCGTTACACCTAACGCAATGAAATACGTAGCTACCAGGCTTTCGTGGGACTTGCATCTATCTTCAAGGACTCAGGCGTTAAAATCTTTGCACATATGATTTCAAAATTTTCACACTCTGTGATGGTTAATAGATGATAGCTTCGGCTTTACGTACGTCTGGCTGGTAGAGTCTGGAGACAAAGCTATAGATGTCTACGAGCGAAGAGATTGTTGAAGAGATTACATTGAACGGGCCATGGGTAGGCCTTCCTTTAGGTATTCGCGAAACGGCTTCGTACCATCTGAGTCACGGATACCCGTGCGACTCCATCGTTCTTGTGGGTATTGGAGTGGTCTCCGGGATCATGATGCCATCGAATATTTCTGTGGCGTGCGAATTTAGGCTGGGAGCGGGTAGCGTGGGGACACTGGTGTGAAGGGTGATTCGGTTTGTTGCACCGGGGTGTCCATAAGTGTCAAAGGGCGCGTCCTTTGCTTTCACCTCGCCCTACGGGTGGAGCTCTGTGGAGGTTCACAATCTCTTTGTTCCCCATGCGCTCTCCCGAGTCATTGGTGGGAAAACAATGCCAGTTCTTCGTTCCTTTTTGGTATCTTACTTTGCCAGATTTTCTTCCTCGGGGGCTAGTGCGGGCGTGCCCCACAGCTTGGCTGATTTCAGCTTGTTGGCCTGCGGGAATACTATAGTGCGTGCGCCGCCGTGTGAGGCGTCAGACCCCTCGATGCATCGCCTCCAGCGGATCTTTCATTTGCGTGGCTTCTCCAACTCTTCCTGGCGTTAGTTGACGAGGCCAGATGCTTCCACTTTCGTTAATGACCAGCACGCATCACCTCTGCCGACCCAGGAAGCCTCTATTTGCGTCGCCCGGAGGATCCGTGCGTATCTGAGAAGCGTAGCTCTGCTTGTCCAGCGTCGATACCATCGATGGCGAAATCGATTTGTGATTACGTAAACTGTCGTTCCACAGGCGGCAATTGATGATGCCTTTTTCAGCAGGGAAGCTGAGAGTTTGTGTGGGAGTGTGAAGTCGTTGGGGAATTTGGACGAAGCTGGCGATGAAAAAATTTGGCCAGAAGGAATCTTTGGTCGTTGAAATTTGGATCGGGTTGCGGCGTGCCGCCATTGGCCGGCGAGGCTCGATATGGCACTCTTACGCAAAAAGAACGAAGGAAGAACGCGGCGGGGAGCTTTGCGGCGGCGCTCCGATAAGTCGGTCTTACGAGAGAAAAAAATGCTTGTTGCTTAGGATTGGCGTGATACCTTTCGGGTGGTGGGCGAAGCCTTGTGTTATAATGGACCTTGATCCAGGTTTTTCACGGTGACTCGGGTCGCCTATTAGAGGATCTTTCTTGGTATTGTTGGCTGTGAATTTACAGCGGAGTGGATTATTCAAAGGAGTTTATTTGGTATCTTTGCTTTCTTCATTCAAACCAGTCTAATGAAGCTAATCTTTATGACTTTTCCCCTCGAGTAGGATATCTTTTAGAGTGTTATCTGTTAGAATTTGGGTTGATACTGCAGCTGAATCTCTATTAAATGTTGGATCCTATCCGTGGTGGGCTGCCTCTATCATTTGAGGCCTCTACTCGGGCTGTTATGGAGGGATATGGATGTGACATGGGCCCTACTGCTCTTTTGGGCTGGCGAGTGAAATAATTGGCCCAATTCTATGTCCCCATCAAAATTGATATTGCAATATAATTTAAGTTTGAAAGACAAGAGATTATATTGCAATCACGAAAAAGAGAGACTACTGAATATAAACCACAAAAGCCTTCATCTACCTTACAATACGATTGTTGATATAAATTGAAGCGGCAGTCTAGCGTAAGTTTTGTTAAAATTGAAAATCCTTCATCCAAAATCCTTTGTCACTGCCAAAAAACTCTATCTTTTGTTTCCTCAACCTATTCCCGAAACCCTATAACCAAAAAAGCCATGATTGGACCACAAAATCTGTTTAGAGACACCACATTGATATGATGGAAGAAGTGTGCGTGATGAAAGCTGATAAATTTTGGAGACTCCAATTGAAACAATGGAGCAGACTACAGGAACCATCTTCGGAATAAGGTCCGTTCATCTCAGACCAAGCTCATGCCATTCGGAAGAAAAACTTGAAAGGGAAAGGATTCATTGGAGAGAGAGAGAGGTTTCGATAAGGCCATCTCACCACCCTTCAAGGAAATTGTAGAGAAGAGATGTTGGGAATTGTTGTGTAGTCATGAGGCACATACTTCTTTGAGAGTAGTCAAGGGGTTGTTTAGACATGGTGCAACCTAGAGGGAAGAGTGTCTTCGTTAGGGGCAAATGGGTGGGTCTCTTTTGATAGAGAGGACATTAACAAAGATCTTCCCGTCACCAAACTAGCCAGGACGGACACGAGGTTCAAATAGATGAAGAGCAGTACGAAAAATAGTTGATGTCTCAGCCGATTGGCATAACAAAGACGGAACAGGGGAAAGCGTGATTGAGGGAGGAAGAAGAGATCTTGAGAATTGAAGCGGCTGAGAAGAGGTGCAATGGAAGCTCAAAAAATAAATGAAGTACCAACGTGCATTGTACCGGTGCAATGGAAGAGTACCAGAGTCTGAACTTCATCTGCTTTGTTTACGAGAACTAGAAGCTTGATCCAACACAGGACCTTCTCAAGAAGCTAGGAACATCCATCCACCTCCCGGTACACTTCTCCACAGGGGATACGAGAATTTCACTGAAGGCTCATTTGGAAAGCTTAAGACAAAGGCGGAAATGGGTAAAGTGATAGGAGATAACTCAATTCAGCTGAAGAAATACGAGAAAGGGATAGGCGAAAACATCAGTTCTGTACAACTTCAAAGAGGATATATCATAGGTCCAAGAAATTTGAGAAAGAGATCTAGGTGCCAGGAGGAAATATTAAGCTAAGGGATGAGGAATGGGAGAAAAGAATTTCAGAAGAAGGGAGTAAAGAAATGGATGGACTCGGTGGGATAAGTACTTTCAGATTTTGGGAACAGCGAGCAGGAGGGACATGTTGAGCTTTGGGAAGGCGGGGAGGTAGAGTAATATCTTTCATAGGTTGACAATATGAAAAAGAGGATAAAGACAACGGGGAGGAAATAAAGACGAGAGATATGGCTATGATCTGCAACATTTAAGAAAGGAATGAGGTTCAATGAAAGAGTGCAAGAAACGACGAGAAACATCGTATTCATTACTGGCGATTTGATGTTGGCGGGGATAGAAGCCATATTTGAAAACTGGCTGAGAGAGAACCTAATTAGTTCTTGGAGTTTGCAGCTTTGTGAAGGACATCACGAAAATCGCCTTATCAGGGGTAAACATTGAACATTTTCAATTCACGACGGGTGAGCGCGGGAACATTGCCGGGGTTCTTGATTCTGATAGCTGGAAATGTCTGGCGAAAAAGGTGCCCTTTGCCCTGATTGGGCCTCTTGTGTTATGAACTTTTCTTGGGTGTTTTAAATGGGGCTCACTTACATACCTCTTGTCAACTAACTACCATGAGACCCAAAACCCTGCGAATTTGTAAGGGTTCTGCCCTCAGGATTGAGAGCTTATAGAACGGTGAATTGATTAGAACGGACCCACCTGAGAGGGAAGTTGATCTTGGGCGGTGTGACATTTTTTGAAGGTGGAAGAGGAATCGAGTTTGGAAGGAAGGCTTAAGTAAACATGAAAGAGCAGGGCCCTCGAAAGGGACTCATCCTGAACAAGATATACAAAGAAATAAATGACCCCGTTTGGAGTCACATCCATATCTTTTAATTTTGGTTCACTCCTCCAGTTTAGTTGAATGCCAAAGGTATGTTGTCTTGTGTCATCTCTTCTTGGTGGAAATTTGATTTTGTAACCCATGTTCCTTGGAATAATTGTTCCCGCATTCTTTACGCTAATGAAAATTTTATGTTTGGTTTATTCATTGAATAATTAGATTAGGGAAGAAATTGGGATAGTAATCTTTGTGTGATCATTCGTTGGACTAATATGAGGAATGAGGCTGAAATTTGGCATTCTGTGTCAGTTTACGTCGAAATATTAAATTGGTTAGACGTGATGGACTGATGATTTATTCACCTTCACGAGCTAGATCAGTTCAAATATTTTAGATGCAGTTGGGCAGAACAAGAATAGCGTGCGGAACGATGCAGAACACCGTAGACTAAGTTAAAATTCCAAAACTTCCCGGGAAGACTTCGCAAAAACAGACCTTAAGTTGGTTTACAGCGCCATTCATTTGCTCTTTAGCGGGTTTGAAGACTGGTGTCTGAAGCGATATCACCCAGGGTCAAAGCCATGCGAGATGGAACATACTGGAACAAGACATCTTACAGGAATTCATTAACCCAGTTCTAATCTCTCTCAGAGGTCTAGAACTGTGAATCATCGATTAGAAATTTGAGATTCTGACGTATAGCTTGGAGAGAAATGATCTGAGGCCTTGGGTCTGTTGGTAGTTTAGGCCTTCAGGCCTCCTTGTTGTGTACTTGGGCCACCACGCTAGTTTCCTTTTGGGCTGTGAAGCTTCTCGCTCACTAGCTTCGACAAACAAATAGCTTAATTTGCTCCTAAAATTCTCATCTCTGTTAATTAAGGAACTTTGTGGATTTTGCTTTGATTACTCTTTGAAATAAAACCATAATGATGAAAAGAAGACCAAGGGATTTGAGATATTTTGCACCACCAGACAATGATAAGAAAGATGGGAGTGAGGGGATGACTGACCTTCAGATGGTAAAGGCAAGAGTTGGAAACAGTGAAAATGGTCAAGGTAGGGTGGGTTGTCTTGTAGCCCCTTGCTTCTTCGATGATTCAGTCATGAGTTGTTACAGGCCTGAATGTCTCATGCCAAGCCCCAGTGTAGAACTCTGAGGCCCCAGAAGCTCTCTAAGGAAGGAAAGAAAACTTAAAAAGACAAAGCATAGCAATCATTCCCCTAACCCTTATTGAAAGGAACAAATAAATAAAGTTTGTAATTGAAAAAAGATACAAGTCTGCAAAAAAGATATACCAAAATAAACTGTGCAAGGATTATTTGAAGGTTGAAATTCAATAAAAAAACAGGAAAAGAATGAAAAATTTCTAAGTTAAAGGAAATTAATCTAAGACAATTTGGGTAAATTGGCTTAAAAGTCAACCCACAGTCACCAAACACCTAGCTAAATCTGAAGCTATTTCAAAGGCACAACTAAATCTTTAAAAGTTATGGAGTTAATCTATTAGTGGAGATTGATACTTAGTCCTGACAACTGGACTCTTAAGGAAAATAAAAGATAAAATGAATTAAATAAAGTTTTCAGGAAAGATCATCAAAAAATTTGCAAAAGTTAGGTCGAGGAGAGACCTTTTACATTCAGGATAAAAAAGGTTAAGGCTGTTTGGGTGCAAGTGATCATTTGATTACAGTGAGGTGGTCATTAAATCCTCCCCAGGTTTGAGAAATTTAAGAAACTATGATTCACGAATGATTTTAGCCTAACCTCTGATAAATTTTACCCGGTTTGTTCTCAAAAAAAACCCAAGAAACAGGAAAATATGAAAGCATATTTGGTTTCACTTGAGTTTATTATGAAAAACATAATAAACACTAAAAATTCAAAATACAAGATTTTGAGAAGGCTTTTGGTGTGCTTTATGTTTCAAAAATGTTCTCAAAAAACGGTTTTCGACCAGAACCAGTAAGCCGCTAGCCTAAGCATTTGACATTATTCCCACTTTAACCTCTTAATCAAGCACCGATTCTAGAAAAGTCTTCACATTCTTTTACAAATAAGTATATGATGCCAATAATGAATTCAGTTGTAAAAACAAACGATGCGAACAGCCGTGCTAGCAATCAGGCCCGAAAATAAAAGCAGAGAGAAAACGAGGAAGATTTGAAAATGGACGAAACAATAATAAATGAAATAATAGGAAGCATTTGTGTATGGTAGTAAAAAACGAGATCATTTAAGAAGGTATTTACAATTGAAAATACTTAAAAGATGATGAAGGTGCAACAAAACTAGAAGAAGTCACCAGAAAAAGAAACTAAATACTAATTTATAACATTTATTTTTCAACAATATCACGGGCAACATAATGAGGCTTTGTGTGTATGGTAGTAAAAAAGCAATGAATCATTTAGGGAGGCAACTTTCAACACAAAATTGTCAAAAAAGCCCACTTATTCATAAATCTACATGAAGCTAAACAACAACAATCCTATGCTTTGATAAATCAATCCTCCTCAGCAATAGTTCCCTTCTCGCTGACATAGATACCGTCAAGGAATTTGCGGATATCTTTATTTTTGACATGACATTTATGTTAACCAAGATGTTTTTCATATGCAGGAATAGATTATGCAAGAATGTAACCTGGTTGATGAGGGCAGCCGAACGTGAAACAAGCTCGATATCATTTCCATATAATACCAATTCATCCTTAACCTTCTCAGACCGAAGAATGGAAACCCCTTTTTCATACTATTTTATTTTAAATTATTTTTCATATGGGTATTATTTCAGTGGACTAGTTCGAGTATTCGGTTGGTGAGGTGAGAGGTGGCGAGAAATGGGGTGAGCCTGGCAGCTTGGGCCCACGGGTGAATATAGATCAGTTAGTGGCTCGTGTTCTATTCAAGCCAATGTTTGTTTAAGCTCAACTTGATGCTATGCATGTCATTATCCAAAATAGTAAAAATATTAAAATTTAATTTTAAAAATTTTAAAATATTTATAAATAAATTTGTTTAAAATACTTATAGTTTTTATGTTGTAAAGGTATTATATGATAAATTATTTTTATTACTATATATAAAAATAAATTATTTTAATTATTAGTAATATTATCTTTTTTTATTATTTTTTCATATAACTTGCTTATTTTATTAAAACATTATATTGATATGTGTCCAATTAGAGCCTAGTTGTAGGTTAATCAAAATATATCAGTTAAAAGTGTAGAGTTCATTAGGTCATTCATATTGATTCAGCACCTGCAGAAGGTCTCTGGAATCAGAACGGGGACTTTAATCCTTTTTCTATATTATAAGGTGCTAAAATTGAAGAACAACTCGCACTTCACCAGCCAATATCAGAAATTCTGAGTGTTCCAAATTATGGAATTCTTTCCAAAGTTAGCCACAAAAAATGGCAAACTGACAGCACTGAAACTGGAAGAAGGCTCAGGGGTTTCGCTGTTGGAATTGCAATGAATAGTGACTATATTTGAGTGAGAAAATTCACTGTGTATTGAAATCAAACTGGATTTATTGAAACCCAGAAAATACCTAGATTTCAAAATAGTTCAGACAGTATGAAAACCAAAAATTACGGGAATCCCCAGCTCAACTCTATCTTAGTTGCAGCTTGATCCAGAAGAAAAGAAAATAGAAAACTTAATCTAAGCTAAGCTGCTCTATTGAATCTAATAAATGAAGGAAGAACACTTAAAAGTACAGAAAGCCAAGCCGCCTCTTGCAAAAAACTTCAGGTCTAGAATCGGCAAGGTTATTTGAATTATGAGCCAAAAGTCGCCTTCTCAGAATCCTAGTAGTGCATTTATAGGCTAATTGTAAGGTCTACTATTGAGGCGCTCTTAATGGGTTTTAGTTTATGGGCCCAGGTGTTTGTATCTTACTGGCCTGTTTCATATTCTTGCACCAGGGTTGTATTGCGGGAGAGGCGCTTAGTTATTGAAAATACTAGTTCTAGGGGAGTTTATCTAAGTGTACAATCTTAAAAGATTGTATTAGAAATTTACCCACAAAGACCTATCACGATACACACCCACTCTCTTTTTATAATCAATCAAGTGACTCATCTTGCAATACAATCAATTATATCATGAGATGTTATGTCCGTCATTGTATTGCGATACAATTTATGCTCCTTTGTGCATAAACTATCTCACGATACATACAGCACAACTGCTTTGCAATCAGTCACTCTCTGCATTACATTTTTCACATCTATCAGCGTATAGCTCTATTTCAATTTTCTCATTACTCTGCATCATTTACAGGGAACTATCTTGCAATGCAAAACCATTGCCTTCTCTTCAAAGTAGCCTGCTGCGATACAATTCTGGGGGCTCTATCTTGCGATACAATCTCCTCTATCGCACTTGCTGCTTTTTATTTATTTTTTAATTAAAATCCCTGCAAAGCCTAAGTTGGGTAAATATTCCATAATTCTACAAACAAATCAGTAATTACATTCCATTTTGCTAGAAAAATGGCTAAAATTAGATGAGTTTTTACTCATTAGTAGAAATTGAGTCTCTTCCCATTGGATATCGCGATGTTATCTTTGAAGTAGTATTCTAAACTAGATTGAAGGATTAGATGCGCTACGTGTTTTCTCTATCAATCATCATCGGTATATATATATATATATATATATATATATATATATATATATATATATATATATATATATATATATATATATATATATATATATATAATTGGACAAACTTTTATGCACTTTATTTAGGCCAAACAATTCCCAGGATTACTGATGATGGGTAAGTCATCGCATTTTACTACATGGTAGTCATTTAGTACATTCAAGATTATTAAGAGTTTTACCTAACATAATTTAGAATGAATAGACCAGTTGAATTACGAATAAACTTGGCTGAAACAATTATGATTACAAAAATTTTAAAAAAACTTGAGTTTTCCATTGCTGTTGATAAACCAATCAAGGAATGTTTTCAAATAAAGGTATTGCATTTAATGCTAAGTTCATAGAAGTATTATTAAAGTCTCTTAAAAAAATAGCTTTCAAAAGAAAGTAATAAAAAAAAATTATATTGAGAGGACCTATAATATGATGACTGAGTGAGTGACAATAAAATATTGAAAACTTTTAAAAATTGCAATGCAACCATTTATTTTCTTCTTTTTTTAAGAAAAATAATAATATCATTTTAAAGCTTGTAATGATCAAGATAAATCTAAAATCTAAATAGTTAAATCATAATGATAAAATAATCTTCTCAGTTAATAGTATAATAAAATTAAGTACCTAAAACCTACAATTAGATAAAATATGTACAAATATCTGTAATTTCAATATACCTTATTTATATTACTTGTAATTGTTTCAAAATAATATCTGAAAAATGGCTCACGGCATGAGATATTATACTACTTTAAAGCTACAAATAGTATTATTTCTACTTTATAAAATCCCAAATATTCACGACCATGTTCTTTCAAAAATGTTTATACTCAGTAAAGTATTATTTATCTTTAACTCTGGAATATTATTTTAAATGAGTTAACTTATCCGATTTCTCATTCCCTCATAAACTTTTTTAAATAGAATCATAAACTGATATAATTTTCCCTTATATATATCTATTTATTCTATCTTAAAAATTATTATAATTTCACTTTTAATTTTTTATGTTTTATTCATTAATTTATGTATATTACTGAGAGCACTTTAAAAAATGTGATTTTAAAAGTTAGATTAATAATAATATAGATTATCTTATATATATATATATATATATACCTCATACTCTCACTCTATCATAATATATATATAATCTTAAAAGTATATAATGATGATATCACCACCTCCACAAAAATGGTTCAGCAAAAACAAGTTCCAATTATGAGGAAAATCCCTAATTATACTAAAACATCCAGGAAGGAATTGACAAAGCAAACATAAAATGTGTAGTAACCAAGATCATGAAAATAATTCTACACACTCAACTGAAATTGAAAATGTTAAAACTAGCCACTTCAAAATAAGCGATTGAATACCCACCAGGAGGCAAATCTGCATCATCATCCTCCCCATCAGCAGCGGCTATTTCTTGTCTTCCTTCCTCGCCTCTACCTTCCCACTGCCGCATACACCCTTTGCAGCGTTCATTAGTCATTCTTTCTACTCCGGGCGATTTGCAATATGATTGAGTTTAATTTCATCTGTGATCTTCACAAGCTCCACAGTTGCCTTCTCAAGCACAACAGGCATGTACTGTCCTTGGACTTGAGTCGCTGTTGCCAGTTCCTCAGGAGTAGAATCACCAGCCTGCAACAGAAAGAGAGCAACAACATGATGATTTTATCATACAGGAATGAATAGAAGCTTTCGTTTAATAAAATGCATTTCATCTAGTTAAAATGACCTTGGCTTTGCGGGCATGTCTTGGGAAGACAACCAATTTGGCCTTGTATGTCTTCAACCGCTGGACATTTTGCCATAGGAAGAACTTTCACAGAGAACAGTTCTTTCAACGGTGATCAACCGATAGATGGTTGGAGCAAGTTTCTTTTGGACCACCCGGCTGCCTGGTTATCAATAATTTTTCTTGTAAACTCATGATTATCACTTGTAAGAACAAAGAACAAAGGAATATCAACAATTAGGGTTTTAAAACAATTCAGGAAATATCCAGCAAAGACAGTATGCTACAGCTGCCATCTTAAAACTAGAATCAATGAATGAAATTTACACTAGCAACCGGGATGTCCTTCAAAAATAAAAGGGCCCCAGGGAGTTTTGGCCGTGTCCCTTCTGAACAACATTCCTGGCTCACACCACTGAACACTACAAAAGAACATGCCAATGGAAAAACTACAAGTGATGCATCACCAAAACTTCTCAGAGAAGTGCACCACATTATACAAAGCACCCACAATCATTCAAGAGAGTCATTGAAAATACATTTCAGAAATGTAACATTACATTAACATCGGCGATTCAGCATGGCTTAAAATGGAAGATAATGTCTAGGGGATGTGGAAGTGCACCTTGAGCTCTTCAGGAGAATCCTGCCAGCTCTGACTTTCATGTTTGTCTGTTTTTTAAGGGTTGTCCGAACAGTGGTAGGTGTGGTCAGCACCATTAGGAATGAAAATCTTCACAGCTTTCTTCTGTCTAGCTGGAGATGGTTTCATAGGAAAACAAATAAACTCAGTAAAGACTTGGCATTACATGTTTTAATATTCCCAACTTCCACTTAAGAACCAGGGCAAAATCAAAACATCTACCCTCAAATACAGGCCATTCAATGGTTTGGATTTGAATAATAAAAGCATGAACAAATTACCTTTCAACCTACAAATTTTATGCCCTCCATTCAATCAACCTAAAGTGAAAACTCAATAAATAAAGAAATATAGGCATGTTAACCTAAAAGAAAAAACGCCACATACCAAATTTCTTCTGCCTTGGTCTTGCGGGCAGTTAGTTCATTCAAAGTCTTACATAGTACTTCTTGAAGAAGTGCCCATTAGGGACAACATTGTTATGTAGTCATTACTTACCTGTCAAACCATATATTAATAGAATAACCACTCACCCTATCTAGGTTACAAATATCCGTTTACAAAACAAATAACACAGAAGAATCTGCAAAAACAAAAAGAGAATTGTGCATCCATATTCCCTTATTCCCTGTTCACTTCAGAATGTTGCGAAACAAAAGAAATAACTTACAGATCGGTTAAATTAATCCGCTATCTTTTTCCCATTACCCAATTTCCAATTTTAACAACGCTTATATCAATCAACTACGTCAACAAAATTTCCTCAGCTTTGTGAAAACGATGAAACATATTCAGACTCTAGGGATTTCTGGTTTTACTTTCTCGGTTGCATAAAGCTAAGCACGATCAATGGAATTGAGCAAAACCAAGAAAAAGAAAAAGAAATATTACAAATGAAAAACGAAGAAAAATCATAATCAGCATTAGCATATTCTCAGAAATTGATCTGAGAAAAAGAAAAATAAATAAGCTCAATGCCCCATCACACAACATCATGACTAATCCATTCATGCTTCAAACAAGATCATCACATCAAGCAATCGATCAAAAAAAAAGATCATCACATCATAAAATAATTTCTTCCATCGTTATAAATTACTTTTATTTAATGTTTTTATCACTATTTAAATAATGTTAAATATAAAAAAATTTGTTTTATTAAAATTTTTAACTCACTCAAGTGTAAATAGTTTTATAATAATTTACATTATATTTTTATTTTTATACTTTTTTTAATTATATTATTTTGCGTATCGGCCGATAGTTTAATTAGATTTACCCGCGATCGATGTCCTTTGTACTATTTAGTCAATGACCGATATTATGACTTTGAACCATGGTATACAAAGCTAGCGACGATGAGTGAAAAATGCAAGACAACTCGTAACTCTTCGTTGAGATGTTATGGGAGGCCGATGATGAAGTGTGTGGTGAAATCGTGAAGCGATTGGACGTTGGTGTAATTGGTGATCAGCTCCGTGTAGACTAACCAGGAGATGAAAGGAGTAGACATGGAGAAGGAAAGGGTTGTTGGATTTTTCATTTTTCTGTTTATTACCAGAATTTAGGTGTATAATATATTAAAAAAAGAATTGTGGGCATGTCTATACTAAGTAAATTTGAATGTTTATAGAAACTTGTATTTTATTTCTAGTATTGATGTAAAATTATATTTAGTATAAAATGTAAAAAATATTATTTAATCAAAAGGATATTTAAATTTCTATCTTCATTTTATATAAAACATTAATTTAAATGATTATAAACTATAAATAAAAAATTAATTTAATTATAGTATTTTTGATATAAGAAATTTTAGTAAAATTTATCCAATAATAACGAAAAAATCATTTTTATAAAGTTAATTTGAAAGATGAAATCTAAATTATTTTTATATTTATATCTAACTAACATAAATTATTATTTGCTTAATAACAACTATTGAAATAATTTATATTTTGTAAAAATATTATTATTTAGAAATATAACAACATAAATTAATTTTATAATAAACATTGTAATAATTATATTATGAATTTATAATTCGTTTGGTGAATGCATTTATATTTATTTAAATGCAATAATAAAAAATAATTTTTGTTTCACTAAATTTTACTTTAATAAATTTATATTCATACTTATAATTTTTTGAATTTGTTATTTATCCAATTTATATATCGATTAAAATTACCTTCGAGGGCCAGGTATGTCATAAGGATCTTTGGAGTTTAAGTAGCGGATATGGCTGACTTGCTCCATAAAACAACCCCCAAACACACCAATCACTCTCTTTATAGTGGAATTTTGATGCAAAAAATAACAATAAAAGAAAAAAATTTGAAACCCCTGAATTTTTAAAGGAAAACATGGGCAATGAATTCTCACTTTTATATGGCTCATATCATTTACTCTATCCATCATTCCCATATCTTTCCCCACTCCCACATAGAAATCCTTTACCATCCTCTCTCTCTTTCTCTTTCTCTTTCTCGATATATGAAGCTCAAAGAAGAAGAGGAAACTGAAAAAATAAAAAAAAAAGATGGAAAACTTTATCCTTTCACTTTCTCTTAATTTCTTCCTAATTTTGCTTAGCTTTCCTTATAACATGCTTTGCTTGTTGGGTGAAGTGGGAAGGGAAGTTGTTGTGGACTTGAGTTTAGTTCTTTATTGGTACTATTGTGTTATTGATGATGTTTGGTTAAGGAGATTAATCTCTAACATGGGTTAAGTGAACCTAAGCCTCTCTTAAACCCCTCCCTCTCTCTTGACCACCACCATCACCATCTCTCTCCTCTCCATCTCCTCTTTGAAAGCTGCTCTGCGGTATTTTGCCTTTGCTTTTCGATATCCACCATTTATGATTTTTTGACATTATTTTTCTTTGTTTTGAAAGATAGCCTTAGTATCTTTGTATTCGATAAAGCGGCGTGTCACTGTAATGCATGTTACCTCGCTGGCGGCAACCTGGCGATCTTCGATACTATTTTGATGTCCACGTCGGCCGCCGAGGATGTATTTCAAGAGCCCGGCATCATTGTGCGCCAGCCTTCTCCCTTGTGGGCCCATATTGCGGATCGGGCCTTCGAGTTTGGAATGGTCTTGTGAGTAGTTGTATCGCAACCTGGTTTGATTGTATTCCAAGACTGTATCACACCCTTGACTTTGAGGTTGTATTGCAAGATGAGGTCTGCAGGAGAGATAGTTGTCTTGTGAACATTTTGTATCGCGATCTGGATGAATTGTATCGCAAGATTATATCGTCTCGTTGGCCTTGGGACTGTATTGCAAGAAAGCGCGCTAGGCGCTGTATGTGATTGTATCGCAAGGCGAAGGATTTAGTCTTTGCTGACCCGCTCTTTCACCACTGCGCCCCTACGATTGTGTCTTGCAACATGATTTGATGTATCTTGCAACATGATTTGATGTATCTCTGCGCGTGGCCTCCTCTCCTCAGTAGACCGTCTTGCAATACAATATTTTGTATTGCAATACACGTCCTTCTTAGCGCTAGGATTTCCTCTACGGTGATCTTCGCATTTGCAATCCTGCCTGTTGAACATTTCCTTGCGCTTTGGAATCTCGGCCTGCGAGCGGTCTTCGCGATACACCCGGTGCGTGTTGCGATATACTTTCTCATTTGTAGGTTCCTTCAAGAGACACAATGTATTGTATTGCGGCCAGGTACTTTTTCTGCACCCTGCGGCCTTTATACGATCTGATGGTCAATATTGACACTTTGCACCATTTTGGCTCTTTCTTCTTGACCACAGTCAATGGTCACCATGAATTGCTTTCAACAAGCACGCATCTTGTATTTCAACATCCTTGATGCTTTCCTTTACAAATCCACTGCGATACACTTCCCGTACCAAGACACTCTGTTGTCTTGTAAATTACTCGACCATGTTGTTTTTCTTTCTTTGAATTTCATTTCTTTTCCAAATAATTCCTCCAAAAACCCTAGTTGGATTATTATTCCATAACCCTGCCTAAAAATCAATAATAATCATCAATAAATTGCAGAAAAATGGATAAAAATTCAAATGAGGAAAAAATAAAAATAATATATAAAGAAAACTTTTAAAAGCATTAACAATAGTAATTGAAACAATTTAAAGAGTCTAATAATTTTTTTCATAATTTTGAGATTTTAAAATATTTATAAGTTATAATAATAATTAAAAGAGGTATATATAAAAGGTTTTACTATTTTTTAAATCCCAGCCTCTTCTTCTTCTTTTTTGAACGAGAAATTAAACAGTTCTCCTTATTTTTTTTGTTTTTTATATAAGAAAATAGTTTTTAAAAATATGAACCAAATATACCCTAAAAACTTTTTATTTTTTTCTTTCCTGGATTAATAAAAACTATTTGCTCTACATAATCTTTTTATGATTTTGATACTATAAAACATAGGATGTGGCATGAATATAAAAATGTTTGGGATTTTCTTGTTGACTATAGTGACTGCTCCATTAATAATATTGGAGAGGTATATTTGAAAATTATTAAAGTGATATTAACAGAAAAAACTATTCTTTTTGTATCTTTTAACTTGAAATTGATAAAATGTTCAGAGTATTTAAAAAATATATTGACATCAGGAAGATTACAACATACCAACAAAAATCATATTTGGTACCGAAAATTTGTATATATTTTTGTAGAGGTGATTGATTATCAGGCGTAAACTTTTCATTGCTATCTACTTTAAATTCATTTTATTTGTGTCAAACTCATATAAGTTTATATTATCCTTCAATCACATTTATAGTCCATCTTGTTTTTAGGTTGATCTAATATTTTCTTTTACTCTTTTTTTTTTTTTTAGTTGTAACAATTTCTATCCTTTCGTCTTTTGTTCATCCATAGGCCACATTCTGTCATTGATAATAATTTATGAAATTCATAAATATTATAATATTTGATGTTGGCTTATTAGTTGAAATAAAAATGTTTATACTGCATGACACCGCCAAACTAGTGATACTACCATTTATTCCTCTTTGAATCTGGTGCTCTAAATAAATTACCGACGAAAAATCAATTTGTAGGTAAATTACCTACGAAAATTCAGTCGGTAAATTATGGAAAAGTGGTAGGTAAAATTGAAGGAAATCTATAAAATGAGGACGAAATACCAATAAAATTCCGTAGGTAATCTGTCGGTAATTTACCTACGAAAAGTCCGTCGGTATTTTGTTAGTTTACTAAAATTAAGAAAAATATATGTATTCAAGTGGTTTTGAACTCCTGACCTTGAACTTGGAAAAACATGGAGGATCTACTAAATAACAATGACTAATGTTAGATAAACTGAAAATATTAGTTCAAACTTGAAAGTAATATCATTCCATTATCTTTATATTTTAATTTAGTTCAATTATTTTTATTCCTAAAGTTATGATCCTGGTATACTAATAATTAATAAAGTAATAACATAAGCAATTGAGAAATTAAAGCGAGCATAAGAGAATCTTAATGTTCTATATTATACTAAAATAAATGGGAAATTTAAATTCTCTATATAGAATAAAATAAATGCCAGAAATTTAAAAGCAAGATTAAAAATATATTTGTGTTGCAAAATAAACGAGAAGAATAAACAGAAAAAAATAACACTAACACAAAGATTTACTTGGTTCAATCAATGAACTATCTCAATGAACAAAAAACTATTATAGATTTAACTCAGCATATTGTTAAAACCTAATTCGAGTTAACAGATCTCACATTTATGTGTTGCCATTATTTTTGTTTTTTTATTATTTAAATGTATTTATCTACTGTCAGGTTATTTATTCTTTACTTAAATCCTTTATTTATAATTTTTAAAACTTAAGTTGAGTAAATGAATATTGGATTCTGAGAGTAAATAATACCTATCCGACACTAAGACTCGGTATCCATGAATATTGTGAATATTGTAAATTAAAAGGTTGTCATCGAGACTCGGTATCCAAGAAATGAGGCTTCTGTCGGGTTATATATATTATATATATATATATATATTAAATTCTCTAATGATTAAAAAATACAAATACTAAAATAATATAAATTTAAAATGAAATTTATATAAAAATTTACCTATTTTATACTATTCCCTTTGCAAAACTACAAAAAAAAAAAAAAAGGAAAAAAAGAAAAGAAAAACCCTTAAATTGTTAAATCATTTGAAACAGCCATAATTTTTGCAATAATAAGGTATGACTTTGTTTCAACCACATCTCACATAAAATCGCTATTAATAAAAAAATCCTTGTATCCAACTTAGGGTGTCAATTCTGAGTGGTTCATGTTGAGTTGTATCAATAGCCACGGTATTCTATATATTCTAACATGAATAAACAAATAAGTTATAAATAAAAAATTAAAACACAACCTAATTAATAACTTGGTAACACAACACGATACGTATAACCCATTTATTAATTTGATAATTTAAAATAATATGAATTATAATTAATTCATTAATATATAACACAAATAACCTATTAAAGCTGGTTAATTTAAATTAAGTATTAATTAACACAGTAATTTGAGATAAATCCTAGTCAAGTTTTTTTTACTACATTATGTGGATTGATTCAAATATAACTGTTTAATGAAGCAAGTTATCGAATTCAACACAAATTTGATTTAAACAAGATTATACGTAACCCAAACACACAAAAAATATGTTGGTATCATGTCGAGTTTGTGTGTTATATCAGGTTTAGATATACCTATCTACTCTTAATTGGTAATATTTTACAAGATACAAACTCAATATTAAAATTATTTGAATGTACTTCATTTTAAACATTTTTTAACAATATTTACTTTTCAATGGCGATAATTTATTTATATTTATTATAAATATACATCAACTACCATTGGTTTTATGGCTTTTATAATTTGTATTTGATAAATTTATTTAAACTAAAATTGTTTAAAAATGTTTTAAACAATTATTAACATGTTTTACTCAAAATCTCTTTATAGCGAAATAACTTTTATTTCATGTTAATTGATGACTGTGGAGAATTTAAAATCAATGGTGATAATGCATACTTATAACAAAAAATGGGCCCTAAGTAGAAAATTTATTTTATGCTATCAAAATCTGCAGGTCACACATCATCCAAAATCTACCATTTATCCATGTAGTAGCTTTATTCATGCTTGTAGCTTCTCTTGGAAATGATTATGTAGAAGCGTAGTTTTTGTGTGAGAAAAAGAAAAAAAGCGAAAGGGAGTTTTGGGACATGTTTGGTTCATGTTTTTAAAAATTATTTTACAATTTATAAAAAACAAGAAAAATAGGAAACGTCATTTGCAGTTCCTATTCTGAAAAAAAAAAAAAAAACCTAAAATCTAATATGGAGAACAACTTTTAGTTATTTTATGAGTTTTCAAAAATTATTCTCAATAACAGTATTAAAAAAATAGCAACCAAATAGGTCCTTACATTCCTTAGATCAACCTAAAAAAACAAGATGGACTATAAATGTGAAGTGATAATAACATAAAAATGTTCATATCATTGTAATAAAGCCAAAATGATTTTAAAGTGACCAAAATAATTAGAAAGTGTTTTATTTTGATAACTAATCACTTTGTTATAATATAGTAAATTTTATTTGGTACTCATATATGAGACCTTCCTTATATGTCTGGGACCTTCTTAGATGTCATATATTTTTAAATTTTGAACCTTTTATTAATTAAGTTAAAAAGATGTACAAAATAATTAGAAAGTGTTAATTTATCATTATATCAAATTATTATTTTTTAAATATACTCCTCTGTTTACTATGGTTAAGTGGCTAGAAACTTTTAGCAAGTCAACAGTAAATCTAACACTTTATTTTGATAATATTCATAAATATTTCAACTAATATTTCAAATTTTACTTATTTTAATCTTTGATTTTGAAAACGCATTCATAATATAAGATATCTTATAAAAATTAATATTATATTCATTAATTATGATTTTTAGATAATTTTTAAAATGGTATTCACTTAGCACCTGCCCAGTAGATACAGATTTTAAAATTTAAAATATTATGTGATACATTACATTGATTATTTAAAATTATATAACAATATATTTGGTATCACGTCCAAAGTTTGTGTGTTATATCAATTTTATTAGGGTTTTGAATATACCTATCTTCTCTTCCATTGGTAATATTTTACAAAATACAAATCAACCAACCATTTGATCATAGCATTTAAACATCTTTTAACAATATTTTTCAGAATGAGAATAATTTATTTTATATTTATTATAAATACATCTTAAATTACCATTGGTTTTTACTCTTTATAAGTTAGTATTTCGATAATTTATTTAAATGAAATTTTTTGAAAATGTTTTAAACAATAATTAACATGTTTTTACTCAAAATATCTTTACATGAAAAAACTTTATAGCTATGTTAATTGATGATCATGAAATTTTAAATCAATGGTGATAATATATACTTATAACAAAAATGGGCCTAAGTGAAAATTTTATTTATGGTATCAAAATCACAAAGATTACCACATCCTATCCAAAATGACCATTTATCATGTAACTTGAGTCATGTTTGTGGCTCCTCTTGGAAATGATTATATAGTGCAGTAGATTTTATTAACGAGAAAGAAAAAAAAAGGTTTTAGGACATGTTTTTAAAAACTGTTTTTTGTCATAAAAAACAAAAAAAAACAAGAAAAATAGGGAGAACGTGTTTAGTTCCTGTTCTGAAAAACACAAAAGAAAAAAAAAAGATGAGGTTGACAGAAAAAATAGTAAAACTTTTTCATATATACCTCCTTTAATTCATTATTACATAACTATACCATTTTAAAAATGTCAATAGCTGAAAAAAGATTATTAGACTCTTTAAACTGTTTGTTACTATTATTAATGCTTTTAAAATTTTCTTTATATATTATTCTCTGTTTTTCTCATAATTTTATCCATTTTTATTGCAATTTTTATTGATGATTAGTATTGATTTTAGGTAGAGGATTATGGAATAATCAGCGGGGTTTTAAAATTATTTGGAAAAAGAGTAAATTCAGCCAAAGAAAAGCGCTGAAATGAGTAATTCGCGACCTGAGTCTTACAATAAAAGGGATCATATGGGATACCATAAAGAAATTTATTTTGTGGGAGGATGATGAGTACAAGATCTGGGAACATCATTTTAGATATTAACGGGGATAGTGTTGATGTATATGTGTATGGAAGAAGAACCTCTAGACAGTGTATTATGATGTATGGATATTGGCAATAAAGGTTTGAGAGATAGACAGGAGGCAGTTGCAGACCATGGCATGTATATGCAACATTGCAAGAAAGGAACCTACAGGAATGAGAGAAAGTATATCCTTAACACGATTGGGTGTATCGCAGGCCGTTCAAAGTGAGATTCGACACTTGAGAAAAATGTCACACACCAAAAACAGAAATCAGCCAGAGAGGAAATCCTAGCGCTAAGAAGGACATGTATTGCAATACAAAAGATGAAAGTGTAATTTACCCTGCCAACTAACTTAATAATATTTTATTTCAAACGCCCTAATTCAGTCTAAAACTCCATAAAGAAGATAAAAGTGTAAAAGTAGTTGTCCTTTTTCAAAAAGGATTGAGTGACCATGGAGAATCTGAGCTATATATATATATATATATATATATAGAAGAAGAAGAATGATTCATTTTTTAAAACAGTTAAATAAATTATTATTTTCTTTTATACAGTTAATGTTAAAATCTGTAAAGAAAGAATTATGGCAAGGTAGTAATTTGAATGAAAAAAACAAGGAACAAGATTAAGAAGGACATTACCTGGCAAGCCCAACCACTCCTCTCAAAGAGGCATTCTCCATATTATAATTTTCTATAAAACCAATCTCAAAACCTAAATGCTAGCTGTTCTGTGTTTATTTTATTCTTGTTTTTCTTTTTCTCATTCTTACTTTTCTTCTAACCTCTCACATTAGAATTTCCTCACTAAAGAGCCCTCTCTCAAAATAGGCTTATAATATATATATATATATATATATGAAATAAATTTTATCATAAATTGAAATAAAGTTTATTTGATAACATTTTAGTGAATTTTATATAAATTATTTTTTTTTTTAAATAAAAAATACTAGCATTTTAAGTATATTGACATCATGAGGATAGTTTTCTATCAACATATATAAACATTAGCATCTTTTACCCTTAAGGAGGGGAGGGTATATATACAAGTAGTACTAAAGAGATGCAGAATCAAAATAGAGAGAAAGAGAGAGGAGAAGTTAAGGAACCTTCATCTACAGCTTCGCTAGCTTTGCAGACAATGCGGGATTTGCGACTGATGATGCAATGGACTGAGTAATCCAAGGAAGAAGGCGATGAGGAGAATGATAAAATGGACGGTTTGAATCCTTTACATGTCGGCAGATTAAGCTTTTCTTTCACAGAAAATGGATGGTGGTATTCAAGAACTCCAGCTCTGGCACAAGACATTGTGCTCACTTGAAAACAACTCTCCAGAGCCATTTTTGCTCTCTCTCTCTAGATTTCTTATTTTCTGTGATGATCATGTGGATAGTATTTAATGAAACAATCCAAAGGAGACAAAACGTACGCTTCCCTCCTCAGCCATTCCTTCTCATTGGGCCCTTTAAGCCCATTTGCTATATCTGTATGCAACTAAATCCCCCACTCACACCTCACCGAATGCTGCTTATTCAATTTTATTGAAAAATAATCTCTCAATTTAGAAAATAACTCCATGCCCCAAGTAAGACTACTGTTGTTGTCTATTATTATATGTGTTGTTTTTCCTTGAATCTTCTCAGTTTATGACACCAAACATTATTATTTTTAAATCTTAACTTCTGACTTTAAAAAATAAAAGCGGAAATTATCCCAATCAAAACGCACCAAGCTTAAACTAATTACCCTGACCTGGAAAAGAAGAAACAAAACTCTCTTATCTTACATATGCATGCCATGGGCTAAAACCATACTACTACTAAACATCATTTCCGTTATTCAAACTTAAGGGCATCCTTGTCAGATTTAGTACAAGGCTTCTGAGAGAGTTTGAGAAAAATATTCAAATGCAGATGGATGTCGTAAACACACTCAAATGGGTCTGGTCTCTTTTAAAAAGTGAACTCATCTGATTGTTTCCTTCCATGTAGATAGATAGATATATGACAAACCCAAGAACTTCATCTACTAACATCAGTATGTCCATACCTGTCAATACGCAGATCCATCACTTAGTTAGTACATAATGCAACCACAAACTGTGGACAAAAGTTATATTCGGATACCCTGGCGGGTTATATATAGCTCATCTCTCATCTATCAAAAAATTAAAAAAATTCCTATGGCGCGCACTGGTTAAGGAAAGAAGGGGAAGATGGAAAAGGTAATGACTTATGATGACCATCCATGAATCAGTCAATTTCCAGCTACATTCAGTTAATACATAATGCAACCACAACCATCCATGAGTCAGTCAATTTCCAGCTACATTCATCATCAGTACTACTAGAACTTGGAAGAAATGTTCATGCTCCTCGGCATACACTAACTAAATTTGTTGTTATTGAGCCCTCTCTTCCTGGGGTTCCATGTTAGCTAGCATGTTATGGGTGTTTACAAACACACAAACAGGGTTTATACGAGTTCCTTAATCATTGATGATATTGTTTCAAAACATAAAAAATAAATGGAGCAATCTTATGTATGTCATAATTTCTACAAACTTCCCACTCTTACAACTCCAACATCTCACAAAAGCTACCATACTCTCTCTGGAACTCTCTACAACTTCTTTGTATCTTCCCTTGATTCTACAGTAGCCCTTATTTATATATTTATAATAGCCAGAAACCAGATATATTTAGGCATCATAAACTTGTAGATAAGATTACAAAAACCTTTGTATAAATGAAACCAGTGCTCATAAAAAATATACCTCCACCTCAAAATGAATAATCTTTCAAATCTTATAAGATATAATGCATTTGTAAGATTTGGTTCTGCCTAAAAAATGAAACCAAACCAAAACAACCTTACGCCCCTCCCCCTCCCCACCACACATGTGCATAAGATTAAAATAGAATATTTTACAGTTTAAGGTTGAGATCTCAAACTTACAGTGGATGGCTGACCCCCAGATTCATCTTTTGAAACAATGCTAGCATTCCAGACATTGAGCTTCTCTAGAAGAGAAGAAAAATTCTGTTGAGGAACAGTGAGTTGCAGTCTCATTGGACAACGTTTTATGGGGAAGTGCTTCTGAAGCTCACGAATAATCTCTAGTGCCTGCAGAAGAAACATCATAGCATGAAAATGGAATTTTTGCAATAGAGAATACATATATAAAACCCAGGAAAAAAAGATGAAATATTGCAAAGACATATATGAATTGCAGGAAGTTAATTTTACTTGAGATACACAAGCTAAAAGCAGTGAATTATAAATTAATTAAATGATAAATTTAAGATTTACATGCGTGATGCCTACAAGTGAAATTTTTTGTATGATTCAGAAGACTCGGTTTTTGATTGTCAAGTTGCAGTAAAACAAATCAGAGAACCTGTTTCTTTGAGCTGCTGTTGGGATCAACAGCAAAATGGATTTCATGCATTAGTCGCTCAATCATGCTAATGGTATATGGACGTTGTGTTTCAGGATTGATGGTCTTCTGCATAACTATCGTTGCAATATCCCGAAACTGACTTGATAGCTGAGATTCTCTCTCCTTTCCCGCAATCTGAAGCTCTCCTTTGTCCAAAATCTACCACCAGAAGGAAATCAATAAAGTAACACCCTCTAGAATAAATTAAACTGATCAAAAGTTTGTAGCAGGTTAAAATTAAAAAAATGTGGCACATGAATGGCTAACCAAAAAGTATGACATGAATTCGACTCACCTCCAAACAAATCTCAGTTTTATCTCTCCCTTTCCCAAAGGCTGTTTCCAAATCTTTTGAGTTGGCAAGAATTCCTTTTGAAACATTTGAATAAACAGTATGTGACTGCAATACTTCGTCCAAATCTTTCTCTCTGTTTCAGAATTTTAAAAAACTTCAATATTCAAACGAAGGAAAAAGAAAATAAAAAGAGCAGACAACCACGCTTCAAGCATCACAAAGGAAGACAGAAAAAAACATTAAAAAGAAGCACTAATCTGTGAACGGATCAGGCTTAAGACCACTAATTGTTGACACGACATCAAAGAACTGGCATGAAACATGTGTACACACACAAACATGTGCTTGTGTTTCATGAAAAGAACCTTTTATGATCATGTAAATTAGAATTCCCTCCTTTTTAATAAGTAAGATAGGCTTTGGAATTTCCTACTTGTTGGGGAAAGGTTTTGACATTGGATCAACTTCAAAGGAGAGGATAGACACTGGCTAACCATCATGCTTTGTAGAAACAGGAGTTAGTCTATTGATCATAGTTCACTTCATTGTGACAAGACAAGATTATTATAGTGGTTGGTGTTTTCTTCCGCAAAGGGTTTCTTTTTTATTTGTTTCTTTTAGTCATAGGGACTCTCCATAGTGTTTTGTCAAATTTGCCCACTTATTTTAGGTTCCCTTTTACTATTCCCAAAAAAAGGGTGAGCTTAAGATTGGAGCATATTCAAAGGAACTTCATATGAGGTGGGGAGGCTTCGGAATTGGCCTCATCTAGCTAAATAGTCTATTATGTTTAGATAAGCAAAAGGGAGGTCTCAACATCAAGATAAATAGTCTATTATCTATTTAGATAAGCAAAAGAGAGGTCTCAGCATACTCTACTAGTAGATAGAGATTTGCAACGAAAAAGGAAACCTTTTGGAAGTAGGTCATAATAAGAAAGCTTATAACACATAAGAGGGGTTTAGTGTTCAAGGTTATTTTTCATATGCCAAGAATGGTCAGATTGAGGCTAGATCATATTAAAGAAACTTCTTGTGGGAAGGTGATGTTTGGAAGAAAAAAAACCCCGCCTAGTAAGGCGGCCGATGGTGTGCTTGGTCAGAGAGAGTGGAGGTCTAGGAGGGAAGGGCCACAAATGCCGCAATAAGGCACTCTTCTGCAAGTGAAGCCGGGGCTTTGCGAAAAAAAGAGGGGCCTTACGGAATAATGTAATTAGGGCTAATTATTGTGAGTAGCAAGGGGGGATGGTGCTTATGCAAAGTGAGAGAGGGATATGGTGTAGGGGTATGGAAGGCAATTCAAAGATCATGGCCTCTCGTCAATTCTAGATCATCCTTTGTGGTGGGAAATGGGCAGGAGTGAGGTTTTAGAAGGACACATAGTGTGGCCTAGAATCTTTGAACTTCTTCTTCCCCCATAGTTGTGAAAGGCGTAAGGCGCAAAGGCCTCCTTGAGCCTTAAGACGCAAAAGAACACTTAAAAGTATGGGCTTTTTTATATGAAAGCACCTATATTTATATATATATATATATATTTCTAAAAATATAGATACAAATATAAATAATCATTTATGTCAAATACTAGCTTGAGATGTGCTTGTTTCCTATTTTTATGCTAAATTTCTACAATTTTCAGCTTGAGATGTCGTTGTTTTTTTATTTTTTTTGGCTATTTTTCGCAATTTTTTGGCTCTTTTTTGCGTTTTTTCTTCTCTTCTACAAGGGGATGTGGAGGGTTTAGGGTTTTCTTGGATTGAAAAACAGTGAATTCAGTGGGTTGGAGGGTTAGAATATGTTAAAAACTCATTCTGGGGCCAAAACAACGTTGGTTTGGCCTTTCAAGATCCCAAACAATGTCGTCCAAAATGTTTTTTGGCGCTCGAGAGATGAACCAAACCGTTTGGCCTCTCTAGGTCAGCGATTGTCGTTTTGAACTATGTGAGACCAAAACAATGTCACTTTGGTGTTTGTACCTGCCAAAAAAATTAAGGCATCGTATCATGCCACTGTAGAAGAAGAAAAAACGATGGAGAAGAAGGGGAAGAAGAAGATATTTTGGTGTTTGTACCTGCCAAAAAAATTAGGGCATCGTATCATGCCGCCGTAGAAGAAGAAAAAACAGTGGAGAAGAAGAAGGGGAAGAAGGGGAAGAAGAAGAAGAAGAAGAAGAAGAAGAAGGGAGGGGCTTTTTTACCTCAGTGAGGTCTGCGCCTCACACGCCTTGTTGCGCCTTCCCGAAGGAGCATCGCCCTAGCTCAGGCGAGGCATCGCCGTGTCACCTTGCACCTAAGCACGCTCGAGGCACGCCTTTCACAACTATGCCTTCCCCTCTTTATTCGCTATAACTAAGTCAAAAGATGCTTGGGTGAGAGAATACTGGTGCGGGCATAACGAAATCTTAGCATGTGGATACACAAGCACTTAATGTGTAAGTGTGTGTGAAGCATGATATTCATATTAAACCAAAATCCTACAAGTTTGAGCTTTTAGGAAAGTTGGTCGTTTAAAATAGGATCAAAGCTTGGTTTGGCAAGAGGTCTTGGGTTCAAGTCACCTCTTTGCAATTTGAATATTTAAGTCCCATTCGCGGATCTAAAAGCCCATAGTGGACTCTGTTTGGTTTGTTTAACTCTCCACGTGTGGTATAAGGTGCATGTGAGAGATGGTGCGAAACATGATATTCATATTAAATCCAAATCCTACAAGTTTGAATTTTTAGGAGAGTTGGTTATTTACCGGTGTGAATAGAGACCAAGAACTAAAAAAATTGAGTGGTTGACCGTTCGTGAACGTCACAACCGATGACCTAGAGCTTTGATTATATAAACTATATGGTAATTGAAAGACTACGAAACAAACTATGAACATCGGGAAGTTGCAAAGGGCTAATTTCCATTATTTTGACAATTTTTCGGCATAACAAGTGTGCTACCACTTTCACTGGGGAACAACATCAAACCATACAAGGACCTACTAAGTTAAGTCATCAACCCTTGCATCCATTTGATGCATCATCACATAATTAGTTGTCTAACTCACGAGAATCGCCTTATTTCGCCTATCACGTGTTAGAGTTGGTGACCACCTAAAGGCCCTGCCCTCTGCCATGATTTCAATCCTCTATCCAGGATGATGACTTTCAAAAGACGAGTAAGGGAGGAGGAGGGGGAGGCTCTCGAGAGAAAAGGAGATTAGAAGGAACATGGGAATTAGCACCATTCCTATGAGTGCTCATGTCTCAAAGAGCCAACAAAGGGGCAGCCCTCTCTCTACTCGGTCTTGGTTCAGCATCATATATCAATCCAGAGAAAATTTTGATTTTATTTAGTGTGGATTAAGGAGTTGCTCCTCCAATGATTGGGAACTGGCGGAGGTGGAGAGACTTCTATCTCAAATTGGATAAGTCTTTGATAACAGTTTATAAGACAAAGGTGAAATGTCAATGTCTGGAGGCAGGCTAGTCATTCTCGAGGAAATTCGATGTATCGGGCTTTGAAGCCTAGAACCATCGAGTCTTCCCCTTGGCCTTTGGTTTGGAAGTCCTAGTGAGTGTCTTGCACACATTGGGGAGAAGCTTCTTTGGGAGAGATTTTGCAACTATTGATGACTTTAGAAAGAGGGTTTACCATGTATGTGTTACATTTATTCATGAAAATGTGAACATTGTGGACCTTTTCTTCATACTTCTTAAAGCTAAAGTTATTCATGGAGCTTCCTCTCTCTTTTTGGTGTCACGTAGGCGGCCAGAAATTGGTGTACCCTGTTGACTTGGAAAGGTTTTTGGTGGGTAAAAGGCAGGTCCTTTATGCTTATTTTGGAGAGAGTGGAAGGCTAGGAAGAGTGTTGTTTTTTAAGGATGAAATTTTTCTACACAAAAGTTGAAGACTTCTTTTGTTTTGTTTTTTTTTTTTTTTTTTGATAGGTAATCTACATTCTTGTTTCAGCATATTACCTATCAAAAAAAAAAAAAAAAAAAAAAACAAGACTTCTTTTGTTTTTCTTCTCTGGTCGGAGACCAAAATATGTCTATACCAAACAGTCCTTCAACTATAGCTGAGTTTATTGATTGGGTGGGTTGTAAATGAGTGGAAGCTGTTTATTTTGTCTAGCAATATATTCTGTTCATTCTTTCATAGTCAAACAAAAGATATATATTATAACTTAACATAAATCCAAGCCTAAAGTGTAAATTAGGAATAGGGAAATATGGAGAATTCTAAAAAAGCGGGTCCTTTATGCTTATTTTGGAGAGAGTGGAAGGTTAGGAATAGGATTGTTTTTAAGGATGAGATTTTTTTCTACACAAAAGGTGAAGACTTCTTTTGTTTTTCTTCTTTGGCCAGAGACCAAAATATGTCTATACCAAACAGTCCTTCAACTATAGCTGAGTTTATTGATTGAGTGGGTTGTAAATCAATGGGAGTTGTTTGTTTGGTCTAGCATTTTATTCTGTTCATTATTTCATAGTCAAACAAAAGATATATCTTATAACATAACATAACTCCAGGCCTAAAGTGTAAATAAGGAATAGGGAAATATGGAGAGTTATAAAAAAATGATCATAAAGTGTCCATCTCAGCATTTCTTCTATAATTTCACATAAATAACAGTAAGCAAGTAAAATTGTCCGCAGTGGATTTTCAAAAATGTGTTGCATTGTGGAATAAAATGTTTTGATAGAATTGTGAATGTACTTCTAAGAGTGGTAAGAAAGTCGAGGTTTGTCAGTTTGTTGGAACAAGTATCAAACAGTACAGGATGCAAGCAGTCAAACATGACTAATATAAACTACATATATATATATATATATATATATATATATATATATATATATGATATAAGTGTATTGCAATTTATGCTAAATGAAATTGGTACAAATACAAACTCTCCGCTCCTAAGTATTCAGTTGCTTAAGCAATGTCCTAAGGTTTGTATAGCAACAAAAATGAATTCTCATTTGAGATTTTTTTCATTTTTTAAATTAACAATGAACTTATTCGTTTACTATTGTTTATCTGCCTGGATGTTTAGGAGCATGAAAAACAATATTTTTACTTGTTAGTACATTTCTTAAACTTTGCCAAACATCATTTATATGCTTCTCTCTCTTCTTTCTTTCCTTGAAAGCAAAATAAGTTAATTTCCACTACCAAACAAGCCATATATTTGCAAACAGAAACCATCATACAGTCAACATATTGCAGCCTTTTGCTAGAGTAATTAGCAAAGTTGATAATGATTTGATTAAGTGATGCCCACACTAAGTAGACTTCTACAAGTCCAGACGAGAAAATGAAGTCCTCAAATCACATAGCAATATAAATCAATCCAGGTGAGTGGACATAATTCTTTTGTTGGAGTAAAGAGGCCAAGGAAAGATAGCTAACTACTGAACGCAACTCCACATATTAAACTTTTTAGTACTAAAATCAACAAAATTTTGAGTTTTCAAAACAAAATAAATCGAAACAAAGAAAATAACTTCCAATTAAGTATAATTATGCAACAAGAAAAACCAGTTTTGTTCACTCCCGCGTAGCTCAAATAATTATAGCAATTATTTCTGATTTTTCCATAACCGTGAAATCATGTATGGACATTAACAACACCAGGATCCATAAAAATAATCTCAATTACTTTCTGAAATAAAAACTGAATATAAATGTGAACCCACCAGCATTTTGGCCATCACTAAATGATTTCAACGGGTAAATTTTAGAAGCAATAAGAATGGAGATATGCATACGGAATCAAAGAAGAGACGAAACGAAATTAAGTGGGGGAAATTAGGGTTTGGGATTTAATAGAGAGAGAAGGGGATTGGGACGTACACTCCAGAGCGCCAAGAGAGGACCTTGTTCTTGTAACAAGCAATTTCGAAGCGAATACCATTATTTTTGAGAAGAACCACCGCCACATTCGTCAGTCTCTTTTGCCCTATGGGCTGCTGCATTGCCTTCGACATCTTCCTTAATCCTTCCTTTTCCTTCCTCCCTCTTCTTTAATCCATCATTTATCATTCAACCTTAGTACGTGATTAATGTGATCACCACCACCATTATTAATATGAGTTCCCACCACCACCATTATTAATATATTTTAGTTTCAAAAATAAATAAATATAATTAAAATTTCTTAAAATTTTCTATATTTTTAAATTTTTTAATTGTTATACACAAAAAAAAATTAATTTTGAATAAACATAAATAATCAATTTATTAAGTTTAAACTTATTTTTTTCAAATATTTTTTCCTTTCACTTTTTCTTTTTTTATTTTATTTCTTTAGTATTTTACCGGTTCCAAACAAAAATTTAAATAATTGATTATTCATTGAATAATTTCTTTTATTCAAACATATATTTGTCCCATAATAATACAGTTTTTTAAAGAAAATATCAATCTAATATATTTTTAAAATTAATCTCTAAAGTAGTGCTTAAAACTATAACCAGTGCTTAAAATCATAATAAACAATCACTGTAACTACGGTTTTGATGAGAATGCGTTAATTTGAAGAATGACTTTTTTTTATCCAAAATAAGCTATTTTTCATAAAAACACATGGAAAATATTAGATTCATAAATTTAAAGTCATTTTGTGTATTTTAACCAAATATTGCAATCGGATAAAAGAGACAAATCCCAAAAAAATTGCAAAGTTAACATATTATTTGAAATCCAAATACAAGTTTAAAAATATACGCTTTCTGACAAAACACATATGATATGGAGATTCATTTATAATACGGGGATGAGACAAAATGTCCATGAATTTAGTTTTTATTTTTTTGAAAGTTAATCACTTTTTAATACAATATAGTAAATTGTCACAATTAAAACTCAAATATCTTCCCTCCTCATGTTCAATCAATTTAGCATTGACTCTTTAACAAACTAAGCTAGGCTTATGAACTTTTAGTTATCATGGTACAAAAACGTCAATGAATTTAGTTTTTTTTTTTTTCTTTGAAAGCTAATCACTCTTTAATACAATGTAGTAAACTCTCACCATTAAGATTCAAATCCCTTCCTTCCCCATGTTCAACCACTTTAACGTTGACTGACGCTTTAACCAACTGGAATTTATAGTTAGGGTTTTATCCTTGCATTATTAGCGATATTTTTATTCTAAATTTAATATTTTTAAAATTAGTTTTATAAGAGGTTAGTTTTACAAATAATGTTTGAATTTGTTCCTTAAAACCAATTTCTATAAATAATAAATATTTTCATCATTTTAGTTCATTGTTATTACTTTTTTTTGGGTTTAGATATAAAAAATTCGTTCTCAGATGAGAACGAGTTTTACATCGTTAGATGAAAATTTTACCTCTTAAAATTAATTAAAATTTTGTTTGAAAAACACATGTATTAATAAATAAAATCACCATCTAATAGTATAAAACTCATTCTTATACCTTGCCTATCTATTTTATATATTTATTTTTTGTCGGTCCATGAGGTATCTTGAATCGGTTTGTGCATATACGAAATACACATTTAAATCATATTACATACAGAATAATCTTTATTCGAGCATGAATGGATCACAAAGATAGTAAAATTATATTATATAACACAACAATATTCCTAACTTAACCTCATAGATGGTTAAAACTTAAAACTTAAAATTAAAGCAATTACATGAAAAATTGTGGGGGCTATGTTTTTTGCGAAACCCTGGGATATGTTAATCTCGTGTTAAGACTTAAGATATGGAATATGCATATGCGATGCATCATAATTTTAATATTTATCCACCCTTTTTTTATCCTTTCTGTATGAGATATGTTAATCTCATGTTAAGATATGGGATATGCATATGCAATGCATCATAATTTTATTATTTATCAATTTTTTATTTATTTTTTATATAAAAATTTTGCATCATAACTTTTTTATTATAAATTAAATTTGTGATAAAAATAAAAACTTAAAAAACTATAAAATAATATTAATATATGATCTATAAATTATTTCTAGATATTGAATAACATAATATAAAAATCATTTTATTAATAAAGTTTAAATATTTTAATCATGATTATTGTTAAATATAAGAGATTTTTCATTTTTTAATTATAAAATCTCGGAATATGATACTTTTATTTAAACACATTAAAAAATAATATATATTATTTTTTATTCATTTGACAAATTAAATATAAACATAATATAACATAACATATCCTATTGTATATGATACCTTAGAATGTAATATGTCTATAGAAGGATACATCATATTCCATTGGATATTACCCTTCCTCCTCTTCCCCCCCCCCCAATTTCACCACCCAAATGTCTTCCCCTAAGGCCCCCAAGGGGTATGGTCAAATACCCCAGCCAAAAACCAAACAAAGTATCATCATAATCCTTGAACAAATAAGAAACTGAGTAGACCAACTAGGAGCAGATTCCATGAAATGTCACAAAAACTCTCAATGTAGGAAAGTTGGTCTCCATCAACTCTATTAGTAAATGATCCTTTTCTTTTTAGCATCTCCTCAAAACAATAACAAAAAGACCAATAGCAAGATCTGGCTCACTGTGGCACAATATGAATACTCATCCCTCTATTAAAAATTGTTGTGATTTATCTAATCTTGAACTTCATCTGATTCAGCAGCAAGTTGAAAGTTGACTGAGTTGAGCAAACATCATAAACCTTTCAAGGAGCATGTAAAAATTTTTAACAATGGTACAAGAACAGTCTCTAACCAATGTTTATCATGTCTTTTTTCCTGGAAAAGAAATGTTATTCCAAAAGATTTTTTTTTTTTTTTTTGATAAGTCAATGTGCTCCCAAAGATAACCCAGGGATCACATAAGTACAACAACAGTTTAGAGCGTCTTGTAGTATTGTAAAACCAGCAGAAGGCAAAAACATTTTTGAACCATTTAAAGGTATCACCAGTCAAAGAACATGCCCAAGAACCTTCATTAGTTGTCATGAATATTGCCGTGGTTCCAAATAATATGTCTCAACTTCCTCCCAACTTCCTCTCAGATAATCAAGTAATAGCAAAGGAATCAAAGGCAATAAAATAATGAATTACTTTAGTAAGGCTTTTTGCAAATATTCCATCACTACAACCATCTTCATCCACCAGTCTTTGAATTTTAATGCGGAAAGGCTAGAGATATTAGTACAGAAAAATGTAAATGAGAGGATGTAGAAGGGATTGTTTCCAAGGCTTTGGGAGTCTCTCACTAAACCTTGATTCTATATTTTCAGTTCTGGCATGAATTTATGCTGACCTTGAGAATGTTTTTTTCCCAATCTCTTTGGTGCTTCAGGCCTTTGTGATAGTTATGGAATGTCATGTCTTCAAACAAAAATAAAAATGCAAAACTTCAATTTCTCTTCCATTTCTTTCATTCCACATCAATTGGCACTTACTTTCACGAGTATCGCAATCCTACTTCTGAGAACATGTTGAAACCATCTTACTTTGAAGTCCTCCAGTCACTATGCCCTAATATATAGCCAAAAATGGAACGATTATGTTTTTTTCTTTTTAAATCTCCATACACCCATCTTTAAGATCTACATGCAGCTGTATCTTTTCTAATAAAATCAGCTACATTCCTTCTGCAAAAACCTTCCATTTGTCTTTATGGAAATGCACCAGCCTCCTAACACCACATTAGGACAACCCTAATTTCATAGGCAATGCCTTTCTTTATCCCCCACAACCATTTAGATCATTAAATAAGGTGTATCAACCACCAAGCATCATGGTAAATTTACATTCTCTTATGGCCATCATTCTGGTCACTTTACATTCTTGAATAACCCACATCCATTATAACATTGAATTGCATCAGGTGTAAACTGTCCTGGTTTGAGTCTGGACCCCGAAGCATTCTTCCTCAATTCTGAATTTTAAAGTGAAATGACCATCCCAGTTTTATCATTATCTATCATGACATCTCTTACAAGAAAAGAATACCAATAAACCTCATAATGAATTTGACTAATCATGTTTTCTCCAAGTACTTGCATAAGGGATCAGAAAATTATCATGAATGAACAGAATGGATACCAATATTCACCCTTCCATTATGGTGCGACTTTAATAATCAGTTTGATGGACTGAAGATCTTAAAAGATACCTTGGACAAGCTGAATGTATGGGTTCCATCCATAGCTCGATCTAATAATTAAATTTCTCAATGAGGAGGTGTTGGCTATTACATTGTGAAGCAACATATAGACAATAAAGATGAATGCTCTTTAATAATTTTTATATAGAAATAAAAAGTGCATATTAAAGAGCCGAAAAGGTGACCCAAAGAGTACAAGAGAAGAAACTCACCCACTACAAAGACAAAAAGGCATATACAAAAAACAACCCCTAACTCACCTTCACCCTACCTAATCTATAAAATTCACAAGGGTCGGGGGACCATCCACACAAAAAAATTTGGTCTCCAATCAAAGAAGATGTACAAAAAAGAACTTAACCTTTTGTAAAGGAAACACCTCATCCCTAAATACAAACACAACGAATAGATCCTGGCTAAGCAGAAGTAGTCCCATGACCCATAAATAAAAACACAACAAAAAGAATTCACAAGAATGGCAGATAATATGCATAAGTAGACATGTAACCTGCAATGCCAAATCACGAGTAGGCAACACCACTAATGCACGTAGACACTTAACAGCACAACTTGACATCATGTTAACAATTGGTAAAGCATAAGCTAAAGTTTTCCCACTTCCCGTTGGGAGTTTATACAAGGTCTGTCAGCACCAGAATCAACTGTCTCATGCCAAACTGCAACCTGCACTGGGAAGAAGCGAAAGAAAGTATATTCTTCAAAAGCAGTTCAACCTAGATACAAGAAATCAAATTTGACTAAGAATCAAAAAATTAAAATGTCTAATAATTAAAAAATGGTAAAACTGCCACATCAACATAGATATACACAAATGCTCAATGCTCTATTTTCATAAATACCAAAACTATTTAAAACCTTCAGTCTCTGCCAGTGAAAATTAGAAAATAAAAGTGAAAAGGTGAGAAGGGAATTTGAAAAAAGTTCTATTCAACTATCAAAAAAAGGATTCCTTGCTAATAATTATTTTGCTAATGCCATCCCTTCAAGAAAAAGGAGGCAAGTCAACAAGTAATTGTAATGAACCCAGAACCTCTAAACATATGTATCAATTCTTTAGTTGGATAAATGGTAATCCTATAATTAATTCTAAGAAAGTACTAGGGAAAAGGGGGAAAGTTAAAGAAAATGATTTTCTCATATTTGGTTTCCCATAAGAAATGTCAAAAAATTAATAAAAATAAATTTGGTTAATAACTCATGCACATTTTTTTAGATTATTTAGAGATTACCTTGATTCTTTGAAAAGTACTAAAAAAGGAAAAGTAAAACTAAGGAAATTGATTTTCTTATTTTGGTTTGTACTATGAAAAATACAAAAGAATATCAAATATAATTAGAACTATAAAAAATTACGCATCTTTTTCAAATTATTTAATCTTTAAATTAATAACTTAAAATAAGTTAAATGAGCTTGAAATAGGGTAAAAATGATTTATTGAATTTTTTTTTTCTTTTCCTTCACATTTTCTTTCCCTTTATCTTTTATCTCTATTTGTTTTCTCTTGTACTTCCACTCAAATTTTTCTGGAAACCAAACATAACCTTAATCTTTATATAAAAGACCTACAATAAATGAAATAAGTTCTAGGATAATTTCATCTGAAGTTTGAGCAAAAATACTAAACCATTGTAGCTTCCCAAATTTTCTCCAATTGGTACCTCTATAGATTTATTTCATGTACAAAATTTATTTTTTAAAGAATTATTAAATACATCTACCTATAGTAATTTCACCTTTACATCAGCATCTTAGAGATGTATTCATATATAAATTTTGTTTTTAGAGAATAAACTTTATTTTAAAATATATATATGTTAGACATATTAACCTTAAATATTTCTAAAAACTAAAAAGTAATTTTATAAATAGAATAAGTGTTTATAAGGGTAATGAATGACGAAATTTGAACGAATAATGATGAGGTATACTTACACCAATTTCACCAAATCAAAGAAAGTTTGGTAAAATTAAATCAAAAAGTGCAACTTAGGGTAAAAATAATGTGATTGACTACAGATCTCTTTTGTTGATTTCTTTTCCTAGTATTTTTCCTGTCTATCTTCCTTTTTATTTTTGTTCACTAGTACTTTTCTACTGTATTTTCTCTCTCTCAAATTTTTCAAAATCAAGCATAACCTAAAATCGCATAAAGGAAAAGGTGAAAAACAGCAAGAGAATTCGAAATGAGTTCATTTTGAGAATTGATCTCCTTTGTTGAGAAAGATGAGATAAAATAAAAGTGATAGTCCTAAGTAGCAGTTCCATCTATATGAAGCCTTAATTGAGTTTTACTCGCACATTCAAACAGCCCTTGGTCTTGCAACGAAATCATCAGTTCGAAAATGAAAACACTAGAATTCAATAAATCACATTCAAATCAAAACACCGACTCGCATAATGAGTCTGGAATTCCTTACAACTCACCACAGAAACTCACATAGAACAGCGTTATAGTCAAACTCAATTAATTGCAGAAACCAGAAGAAAAAAGAAAAAGATTAGACCTGGGATCGAGACATGGCAACAGACGAAGAGGACACTCTTGGAAGAGAGTGACATCAATAGGGCTTCTCATCCATGGGAGTACAGGAACCTTCTTCTGTACAGAATCAAACACAAGCAACAGAATCGGAAAGAACCTGATACAGAACAAAGTTAAACGGAAGAGAGACAGAGAAAGAGAGGAGAAGAGAACCTGAGGAGGAGCCAAGAGCCCGGGATGGTGATACAGAGACTGCTGGTGGAGAAGCGATTGCTGTAGCAAGGCTTGTTGCTGCTGTTTCAGTCTTTGCTGCTGCTGCATCTTCACTGATCGATCGAATATTTCTCCCGACGAGATTGAGGTTAAGGTTCCGGTGAGATGAAAAAAAAAAAAAAAATTTTAAAAACAAAAAAACAAAAATAAAAACCCTCGAAAGCGAGGGCAAAAAGGGAAAATGCAGAGAGACTGCAAGAAGAAACGAAGCGGGTTTTGGGAAGGCGTCAATTTGTTGAACGAATAAAGTAATTTATCCATTGAACTAAAAGTAGCCTCAACACTTACTTGGGCTTTCTCTGGATTTGGGCCTGAGTCTGCCGAAGTACTACTGGGCTTGACAAGGCCCAAAATATCAAATAGCATATCCCTATCCCTATGGATCTACCATAATATTTATTTAGGGCTGGTAATTGAGCCCCTGAGCTCGGGCTCGGGCTTGGGCTCGGCTCGAGCTTGGCTCGTAAGTCTAACAAGTCAAGCTTGAGCCTAAAATTAGGCTTGTTTCTTAACGAGCCGAGCTCCAAACGAGCCTATCGTAAAACGACGTCGTTTAGCATTTAAAAAATAAAAATAAATTATCAGTGCAAAACGACGTCGTTTTGCACTGCAATACCAATATATGGAAAACAAAAACCCTAACCCACAAATTCGCTCACGGATTCTGATTTCTGAATCACTCTCCCCATCGTCGTCCCCACTCCCCAGACGGCCAGACCTCGACTGGACTGCCGGCCTGCTCGTCGCCCCCGACTTCCTCTCGCCCCGACACGGCGACGCCGTCGACTACATCTCGACCCAAATCGATCAGTGAGCCTTAGATTCTGAATCTCTACTGTTCTCTCTCTCTCTCTCTCTCTCTCTCGGTGATAGGCCTGAACCTGTCATTCTCTCAATCTCTTCCAAAGCAGCTTCACTGAACTAGGTGTTTCTTTTCTTCTTCACTGCTTCTTCTCAGCCGCCAATCCCAATCCAAATCAGATCCCAGAACCCTAATTGTCCAAAACCTAGAGCAGGGAAGTCATCAAGGAAGAGAGGAGCAAGATGAGGGGTTATGATAAAGGAGGCGTGTGGAAGAACACGGAGGATGAAATTCTGAAAGCGGCGGTATGAAGTATGGGAGAGAACCAGTGGGCCAGGATCTCTTCTCTGGTGCAAATCCGCCAAGCAGTGCAAGGCTCGCTGGTATGAGTGGCTCCGACCCTTCTATCCCAGAAGGTCTGTTTGCTTTCACCCTATCCAAATCCAGAAAGTTTTTGAACTGGCTGTGTTAAATCTTGTCAAGTTGAGATTTCCCAGCTGAGGCCCATTTAAGCGGGAATTTTAGTTTTTTTTTGTGGGATTTTTGTTGCTATTGTTCCTTCGCTTTCTACGTAACCAATAGTGCAATGATTTATTTTGCGATGACCTGTTAGAGGGTTTACAATCTCTTTATTTCTAAGTAACCAATAGTGCTATTGTTTGGTGTTTTTTGCCCTTAACTTTCGCAGTTTTTTCGGCTTTTGCCTTGTATACTTCCTGTATACTCTTTTGATCTATATATTTGTGAAGTTTATCGATCAAAAAAAAAAAAAATCTCTTATCCTCCGTTTGGTTACCGATAAACTAGACGAAAACTAAAGAAAATGCTGGTTAAGTATTGTGGAAGAAACTGGCTTTTCAGCTATCAAAAGGAAACGAAAATTGTTTAGGTGTCGTATTTTGTTCTTAAATTTGTTCATTTGTTTGTTGTTTATTTAAGGATGACTTTGTTAATGGAAATTCGTTCGTCTACTACCTTGCATTTGTACTTTCAGTTATTGTTTTATTGGTGCAATTGAGTTCATTGTAAAATCGAAAACTTCTTTATCCTTTGCAGACTGAATGGACCAGAGAAGAAGATGAGAAACTACTTCATCTTGCCAAGCTCATGCCAACACAGTGGAGAACAATTGCTCCCATTGTTGGCCGTACTCCTTCTCAGTGCCTTGAGCGTTATGAAAAGCTCCTTGATGCAGCCTGTGTCAAGGATGAAAACTATGAACCCGGAGAAGACCCGCGCAAACTGCGTCCTGGGGAGATCGACCCAAACCCAGAATCAACCTGCTCGTCGAATCACTGTTGATATGGATGAGGATCGAAAAGGAGGAAATGCTTTCAGAGGCACGAGCTCGGTTAGCCAACACACAAGAGGGAAGAAGGCTAAACGAAAGCCAGAAAAGCAGCTTGGAAGAAGCCAGAGGCTTGCTTCTTTGCAGAAAGAAGAGAACTTAAGGCTGCTGGAATTGAGGGTAGACAACGTAGGAGGAAAAGAAAAGGGATAGATTATAATGCGAAATCCCATTTGAAAAGCCACCTCAGGCTTCTTTGATGTCACCAATGAAGAAAGGCCAGTTAGACAGCAAGTTTCCTACTACTATTGAGGAACTTGAAGGTAAAAGAAGAGCTGATTTAGAATCGCAATTAAGAAAGCAGGATACTGCAAAGAATAAAATTGCTCAAAGACAAGATGCCCCATCATCTATATTGCAAGCCAATAGGATGAATGACCCAGAAGCAGTTAGGAAAAGGTCAAAACTGATGCTTCCTGCTCCACAGATTTCAGACCATGAGTTAGAGGAAATTGCAAAGATGGGTTATGCCAGCGATCTTCTTGCTGGGAATGAGGCTCCACTTTGAAGGGAGTGGTGCAACGCGAGCTCTTCTTGCAAACTATGCCCAGACACCACGACAGGGGATGACTCCTTTACGAACCCCACAAAGAACACCAGCTGGTAAGGGTGATGCTATCATGATGGAAGCTGAAAACTTAGCTGAGTTGAGAGAGTCACGAACACCATTATTAGGAGGAGAAAATCCTGGTTGCACCCTTCAGATTTTCAGGGGTCACTTCCAAAAGAAGGGAGATCGAAACACCAAATCCAATGCTGACTCCTTCTGCAACTCCTGGAGGTATGGGGTCAACTCCTAGAATTGGCATGACTCCATCAAGGGATGACCATTCTTTTGGTATAACCCCAAAAGGCACTCCCTTTAGAGATGAACTCCACATTAATGAAGATATGGATATGCATGATAGTGCTAAACATGAGCTTCGGAGGCAGGCTGATATAAGAAGGAACTTATGTGCTGGTTTAAGCAGTCTTCCACAGGCCAAGAATGAGTACCACGTAGTTACCCAACCTATTCCAGAAGACAATGAAGAACCAGAGGAAAAAATAGAAGAAGATATGTCTGATAGGCTAGCTAGAGAAAGGGCTGAGGAGGAAGCCAGGCAGCAAACATTACTTAGGAAGAGATCAAAAGTACTGCAGAGAGAGCTCCCTAGACCTCCTGTTGCTTCATTAGATCTCATTAGAAATTCTCTGATGAGGGCTGGCGAAGACAAGAGTTCCTTTGTTCCTCCTACCTTGATAGAGCAGGCTGATGAAATGATAAGAAAGGAGCTACTTAGCATACTTGAGCATGATAATGCAAAGTATCCACTTGAAGAAAAAAAGGAGAAAGAGAAAAAGAGAGGAGGTAAGCGCTCTGCAAATGGAAAATCTGCTGGTTATGTCCCTGACATAGAAGATTTTGAGGAAGCTGAACTAGAAGAGGTACATGCTATGTTCCATCTCTATTAAAATTATGTCTTTAGTTCGTTTCTCCTTATCAAAAAAAAATAAAAATAAAGTCTTTAGTTAGTTTCTTTATTGCTTCTTTCATCACATTTTTCTTGATGTGGTTGATACGAGCACCTTGGTGAAATTAATAATGTTATTAACATAGCATGTGTGGTTACATTTTTGTTAATGAGGCTGGAATCTAGATAATATTCTATTATTGGATTTGATGCATGATTACAATTGTGTTTGGTGTGGTCCCAGGGACTTCTAGGGGAGATTCACAGAAGGCATCAGTGAGAATTTGAGGTTTCTCTCTCTCTTTCTCCTTGTTTTTGTGAGGCTATAAAGTTTGATTTATCTCTCCTCTTCTCTTCTTTATCTTTTTTTTTTTCACTTTCTTTTCGCCTGTACAGCTTTACATCTTAATTCCCCTCCTTACATTATTTTTTTTTTTTTTGATAAGCAAGAGCAGTATGTATTAAGCACAAAAAGAATGAAGCCATGGAAACCCCCAGTATACAGGAAGTATACTAGGCAGAACATGACCTGTACAAAAACAGAAACCTACCACCCTAAAAGGACTAACAGAAAAACCTAACACCCCAAGAAGACTCACAGAATACACAAAAGAATTCTCTCAAGAAAACAATCCCCAAGCCCAAAACAGTTTGCCCAAGAAACATACATGCTAATGAAAGAGTCCCCTCCTTACATTATAAAAGAGTCAATGCCTGACCCACCTTATTTGATCATAGAGCATCCACAGCAGGTTTCACCACATCAGGATTGCTAAACAGATTTTTAGTATATGAATAAAGCTTCATTTATTGATAGTCTAACTTGATTAAAATTTCTTTACCGGCTTTACGTGTTTATGATTATTCAACCTTTTCTGCATGAGTGGTAAATAAACTCTCAAAAGGCTTAGTTTGTTGGAATTCTGTCTCTTGGTTTAAGCTTCCCAACTTGTTTTCTGAAATTTCCTCCAATTTCATTTCTCTTCATTTGATAACAAAGGGAATGTTAGTTTTGTTAGGAAGTTGGATGAACCCCTAAGGGAATGTTATTCTTTGATAAATAGCAGGCATACTTTAAAAAAGCGAAGAAAAGGCGTTGAGCTGTTTTCCCTTTGTTTTGGCTCTTATACTACTGTTTTGATGTATGTTGGAGAAGGTTTTTCTACCTCTAAGTTTGGTAAGATTTTGTACATTTGAAAAAGTTTTCTTATCGTCACTTTTACTTAATCCATTTTAATGCATAAATTTTTTAATTAAAAATTTCTACAAAATGAATTAACTCTCTATGGTTGTAATATCTCTTGTGAAGGTGCAACATCGTTTTAGATTCAACAGCACTAAAATTAATTCAAGAGCATTTTCATTTTTTTGTATGATGAGCAAAGAAGCAAGACCTTTAGTTTTCTTAATATTTTTTTTGATGGATAAAAGCAAATATATTCATAAAAAAAAGAGCGCCTAGGGGCAACCTCCAGGTATATAGGGAGTATATAATAGGGTCCCCAAAGGAAAAATCTTCAGTTTCACGGGTCCTTTAGCTTCATCCTCACTACAAACTTAAAGGCCTTGAAAGGTATTCTTAAGACTTGGAATAGAAGTTTTGGTAGGAGTCAGAGGCCAACTTAAGAAGGATGCCTTATGCGAGGTGACTTTAAGGATAGTATTGAGAAGGAAAGAGGCGGGCCTCGGGGAAGTTGAGGGAGCAGGCTAAGGCGTAGATGATTTCAAGGTTGGGCTCTCATGGAGAGAGACTTCTTGGAGATAGAAATCTAGAGGGCTTGCAAATCCCAAGAGGATAGGAACCTGGGTTCTTCCATAGGATGGCTAATGCCCACGGGAGAAGAAATTGTTTCCAAGCATCAACTCCAGTAATGTGAAGAAAGCTAGACAAAGGCTCATATCAAGGAAGGGTGGTGGATGCTTTCCCAAAATGCTTCTTCCGTACTTTGGGCGAAGCGTCTTTATCCTTCTGAAATTGCTCTCAATGAAATTGGGTTTGAGGAAGCTACTAAACTGGAGGAAGTCTTTTCAGAGGAAGAAATTTGGACAGCTGTTTCGAGGCTTAAAAGTGATAAGGCTCCCGGGCCTGATGGTTTCCCCTAAGCCTTTTGTTGGGACTTTGTAAAGAATGAGGTCTTAGGTTTTTTCAAGAAGTTTCATAAGGCAGGAAGCGATTTTATTAAAAATTTAAATGCTACCTTTTTGGTTTTGATCCCCAAGAAATAGATTGTGGAGGACTTCAAGGATTTAAGGCCAATCAGCCTTGTGGGAGGCTTATACAAGATTTTGACAAAAGTGTTAGCCAGTAGGATTAAGAGGGTCATGGACAAGGTGATATCCAAGTCTCAAAATGCTTTCGTAGAGGGAGCCAGTCTGAATGTGTTGATCGCTAATGAGATAGTGGACTCAACCCTGAGAAGGAAGAAGTGTGATTTAGTCTGCAAGCTGGATATAGAAAAAGCATACGATAGCATCAGTTGGGAGTTTCTGTACTAGGTCATGGGCAGGATGGGTTTTGATGATCGATTGGATAAATTTGGATTAAATGGTGCACATTTCCGCGAGCTTCCTCTCGGTTCTCATCGTGACTCCCCCAGGTTGGCTTTTTCCCGGCTGAGGGTTTGAGACAATTGATCTCTCTCCCCTTATCTCTTCGTTATCGGAATGGAGCTCTGTGCTGATAAACCGCCTTAGTTGAAGGAAGTGTATCTTTCCGTTGTAAGATTACGAGATAGGAGGGTGGTGGTTATTCCCACCTCCTCTCAGTAGATGACACACTCCTTTTCTGGTAGGTAAGATCAGTTAAAGTTTCTAAGTTGGCCTTTGATCTGGTTTGAAATGGTGTCGGGTTTGAGAATTAACTTAAACAAGAGTGAAATCATCCCAATTGGGCCCGTGGCTAATGTGGAGGAGCTTGCCTCAGAGCTGGGTTGCGAAGTTGAATCCTCCCACTTCTATGCAGGTACCCACCTAGGTGCGAACCTTAAGTCACTAGGTGTTTGGGCCTCGATTGAAGAGATATTCCGAAAGAGGTTGGCTTCTTGGAAGATTCTGTACATACCAAAAGGCGGGAGAGGTTAACGCTTATTCGTAGCACCTTGTCCAGACTCCCAATCTATTATCTTTCTCTCTTCCGAATGCCTCATAAAGTTTGTGCTAGATTGGATAGGATTCAAAGACAGTTTCTATGGGGAGGGCTTGATAAGAAAGTTTCTCACGGTGGTGAGACCTTTGTGTACGAGATAGAAAAGGGGGCCTTGAGATTAAAGCTTTTACAGATGATTAAGGCTTTGTTATGTAAATTGAGTTGGTGGTTTTCCAACAGCGAAACTTCCTTTGAGAGAAAGGATTATTCTTGATAGAATTTAGTGAGACTAATGGAGTTGGCACACTGTGATCTCGAGAGGTGGTGCCGGTTCTAGTTTATGGAATCGGGAAAGTGGCTAGCTTTTTGAGCATTGGTCTTCTCCTAGGGGATGGAAGGAGGGAGGATCAACTTGCGGAAAGATCGGCTGGCATGGAAGGAGACACTATGTTCTCTGTTATCCGTCCTTTTAATTTGGCTCTAAATAAAGAGGCCACAGTTGTGGACACGTGGGACTGGGGCAGGGGGGAAGGGTGTTGGTGCCATTATTCTAAGACCTCTCAGCGATTGAGATAGAAGAGGTGGAAAGATTCACCACAAACTGCTGCGATCAAAATTTCAGCCCTTCGGTGAGGACATGTTATATCTTGAAGGGTATTGAGGAAAGAGTTATCGAGTAAAGATCATGTACAAGGTTTAGATCCCTCCCCATGTTGAGTTTCCCTATCGCTTAGTATGGAATCTAGTTGTGCCTCAAAAAATAGGATTCTTCGCATGGGAAGCTACTTGAGGTAAAATGCTCACTTTGGATCAACTTAAACTCCATGGAATGACTTTTACAAACATATGTTTTCTGTGTGAGGAGGACGAGGAGTCCATAGACCATTTGTTGATCCACTGTAAAAGTGCTAAAATGTTATGGAACCTTTTTTTGTCGATTGTTGGGGCTGGCTAGGTTTTCTCGTGTTCAGTCCAGCTACACCACCCTTACAGCAGCAAAGGCCTGGCTATAGATGCACAATTATGGATGGCGCCTGGCATTACTGTTTTGGACTCTTTAGGCTGAAATAGGTTGGTGTTCGAGAAATGAGTTCACTTTGCTCAAGGATTAAAGCTAACTTCAGTTTGAATTTGTGGATAATTTCTTTGTATTGAATTGACAACAGAACTCGTATTGGACTACGACTTGGTTGGGGAGTAGAGTGAGTTTAGGTTTTGTTTCTGTCTGAAGCTTTTTTGGCTCCTTTTGTCCACTTCACTGTCTTCCTCTATGGAACTCTTCTATCTCTATAATATTTCTTTCTTGATAAAAAAAAAAGTCTTATAGTTGAGTATGATATTCCTTTCCCTTGGTATTATGTATTAAAGTGTGAGTGTAGCTAAGTCCTTTTTCCATGTGACGATTTGAGGCAGATTTTGACTCTTGATCAGCCGGAGAAGGGGGTTGGGCCCTTGCCAATAGATATTACCTTTGCATGGAATGTGAGGAGATAGTGGACCATCTCCTCCTTTATTATGCGTAAATAAGAGTGCTGTGGGAGCTCTTGTTTTCTTTGTTCGGTATCACTTGGGTGATCCTCGAGAAGGCAGGTTGGGAGACTCTCTTGAGTTGGAAGTGTTTTCAAGGATGAGAAGTGAAGAAGAAGGTATGAAGCGAGAGCCTCACTTGTTTATTTTGGGCGGTTTGAAATCAGGAGATGAGATAGCCTTCCAGGATGGATTATTTGTCATGAAAAAAGTTTAAAGTTGTCACATCTATCTTTTTTGATTTGAAATACAGTTGGATTGAGCGGATGAACCTTTGACACCGTTTTAATGTGATTAGTTGGGATAATGGTTGCTGTATGAGGAGTACATATCAGTTAGTGACTGTTATTATTAGATCAGTTGTATTTAAGACGAAGAAATTTATTCATGTTTATTCATAAAAATGTAAGACAAGGTTGAATGTTTTGTCTTTCAGTTGGCATTTTTAAAGGCCTTTGTTTATATGTCATATATCTCATGCCTCTTCGTGCTTTGAATACACTTGTTGTTACCTATACACTCATACATAATGGCAATAAGTGTGAAAGTCCAACTCTTGGTTTTGGAGGTAAAGGGAGGATGGGATGATTATCTCTCACTTTTATCACTGACAATACTATCACTTGTTTGTGAGGCTGAAGTAGGATCGGATGACTTATCTTAGTTGGTTTCTAGTAATGGTTTGAAGCTATCTTGGGGTTGAAAAGTAATTTGGCTAAAAGTGAATTCAACATTAAGAATGTCGATGTGTGGAGATCCCCAGCTCTCGAGTTAGGGTGAATCACGGGTCCTTGTGATACCTATCTAGGACTACCCTTGGGGGCTTAGAACAATTAGGTGGCGGTTTGGGATGATGGCAGAAGAAAGGTTGTGGAAAAATTTGGTTTGTGGAAGAGGTAGTATATCTCAAGGTGGGGAGACTCATCTCAGCCAGTAGTACTTTTTCTATCACGGTTATTACATGTCTCTTGTTTCTACGCAAGGAGAGTTAGGTTGAGACTAGAGCAGATTCAGGAGAGTTCTTTAGGTGGAGTTCTTTAGACAGCCGCATCAATGGAGTGGTTACGTTTGCACAAAATAAAGCGAGCTGAGGTTAGAAGTTTTCTTAATCTTAAAGGGCCCTTCTTAGCAGGGCTTTGGAACTTGTGAGAAGATCCCTTTGGAGAAAAGTTATATGTTCAAAGTTTGGGGGAGGATTTGGGGTTGGTGTTCTTGCAATATCACGAGGAACCTATGGGACAAAAGTCAAAGAAGTCTTATAAGAGTGGGGCCTTTTTCCCTAATATGTGTAATGAGAACAGTAGGAGGTGCGTTTTGGGAATTTTGGTGTGGGGAGGGCCATAATCTATAAATTTCCCCTTTTTTTGTTTTCTTTGGTAGTCAATATGGGCATTGGTTGCAGATTTGTGGGAACCAGTTGGGGAGGAGGGTTTGTCACCTCATTCTCTAGATCTTTTAATGATTGAGAGTTGGAGAGGTTCAGATTTTCTGCATGTCATTCAAGGAAAAGGGTTTTACTAATCAAGAGGATGTGTCTGTTTTATGAAAGATGTTAAGGATGAGCAGCTTTTCAGTGAAGTATTTTTACATGCATTTGGATTCTCTTTTCTCTTCCATTTGTTTGAACTAGATTGCCTAGTGGTTTCTTTGCTTGAGAAGCTTTTGGGGCAAAGTGTTAACTCTAGGTCAATGAAAGAGGGGGTAGAGCTTTGGCTAATAGATTGCTTCCTTTGTGGTGAAGAGGGAAGAAACAGGTGCTGATCATTCTTCAGTCAAAATTCATTCAAAAACCAGAATCTTGTGGGATTGCGCTTTTTAGTCATTTTGGTGTCAGTTGGATCATTCTTCTCTGCAGCCAGAGGAGATCCTTCTTTCTTATTGAGTTCTTTTGTGGGAAAGCATTGCAAGAGGAATGGATGGGAGGCTCCCCTTTGCATTTTTTGGACAATATAGTTGGAAGAATAATTACTGGTTTTTAGAGATATGAATGTGTTTCAATCATTAGGATGATGTACTTTTCTTTGTAACCTCTGGTGCACTGGATCAAATATATGAGTTGAGAGGCCTAGGTTTTTGGCTTGGTAGGTTGTAAATGAGTTCATTGGTTTTTGTTAGGGTGGGTAGGTGTTCTGCTCGCACCTTCCCCCTTGAGAGCCCTTTACCTTTTACATGTATATATGTTGTATACTTGGGTTTTCCCAAGGTTCTTTGGTGGTTTAATATACAGAAGTCCAACTCTTGGTTTGAATGCCTGCTTTTCCACCAAAAATAGTTGTAGCTTTTAGTCGAAAGCAAGTATCTCAGCTGAAGTCAATTTTCTCTTTTCTTAGTGTGGTTTGGGGATGCATTTAGTGGCGAGGAACTTTGTTAAGTTGACATGGAACCCTCATGGCAAGGAATGGAAAAAGTTGAGGCTGCTACTTTGTTCTTGTTTTGGAATAGAAGTCTTTGAAGATTAAAACTTCTAGAATAACATTAAAATTTCCTTTTATGAGCATATGTATTGTAAGCTGATAATCATTCTATGATATGATATACTTGTAGATTGGATTGGCTTAAAATGGATAATCATTTCTGCATATTTATCTGTTGGCGATTTTATTTTGGATGTGAAATGTTTCAAACAGGTTTATTTTCATTGCATGTGCAAATAGTGGAGTGACCAAATTCTTTTTGCTAGGCTGACGATTTGATAAAGGAAGAGGTTCAGTTCCTTTGTGTGGCAATGGGGCATGATAACGAATCACTTGATGAATTTGTTGAGGCACACAAAACATGTTTAAATGACCTGATGTACTTCCCTACACGTGATGCTTATGGTCTCCTGTGATTGCGAAACATATGGAGAAACTTTTTGGCCCTGCAGAATAAATTTGAGTATGAAAAAGGGATGGAGGATGATGCCCAGAAGGCACAACCGCCTTGAGCAGAAGATAAACTTCTTTTGCCATGGTTATCAAGGTAAGATGCTAAATTTGGTGACTCAAGATTATTTCTCTATTTTGCAATCATTGTCAGCTCGCGCACATCACATGCATTCTACCATGGTGCACTTTTTCTTCTGATAGGCAAAGGATTTATAAATGTGACACACCAAATAAAGGGGCACATCTCGATTACATGTGATATGGAGGATCTCCTGAAGCAAAGAAAGGAATTCCAAACAAATGCCTTTAACCAACCATCCATTCGAAAATCTGAAAGATAATGATGCAGGACAACATGGATGGATTTGCTATAATTAAGTAGGTAGAGAGGTTAGAGTGGAAGGAGAAAATAAGGAATGAAGTTTATAATTGAGAAAATGAAATTTAAAAAAAATGAAAGAAGATACAAGGAAAGATGGAAACCTTAGTCTCACAAGGTCTCTTAAAGTCCAACCTGAAGAGAATTAATGGTGGCTCATCATTGGAGTTTTACACCCCTGTATAAACATAATAATGTGCGTAAGTGAATTCCTTGTTTGGAAGTTACGATTTATCGGCTAATTTACTCAGGTTTTTCACAGAAATCGAAATCAATTTTTTTTTTTTTATGTAAATATTTTTTCTTTTTTCATTCTTGTCATTGAGACTTGAATCTGGTTAGGCCTTAGTGGCAAAAGTAAATCTAGAGCTCTAATAACCTGTATGAGTCTAATTCTAATTATCTTATAACCTAATTAGCTAATCCTAATTTGATTCTAACTACCATTCTACCTTAATTCTAGTTAATACTAAATTTTAAATTTGATTCTGACAATAATCCTACTTAAAGCCCTTGAGAGTTTGACCCAAGTGAGGTGGGGTTAGGGTTGTTGAGTTAGTGAGTTCCATGTTTTCAAGGTCACATGGCGACAAAAAAAAAAAAAAAAAGGAAGAGAAAAACATATTTACCTATTAAAAAAATTATTCAATCTACTTAAAAGGGTTTTATTTATACCTTTTCTTTTCTTTTATCCCATAGATTTCCTCCTTAGCAGAGACAAACAAAGACATAGGAGCCTATTTTTCGGCTCAATTTCGATAACTCTTGGTCTTCAAAGATTCTTACAACAAAACAAACTGACTGAGGCTGATTTCTGCATTTTACATTTCAGTATTTACCAGCAGAAGCACACCTTGCCAACTCTGGTAGAATATTTCCACATGCTCAAGCAGCACTTTTGAAACTCTTAAGTTTAGGAAACAGGTTTAGAAACGATGACCCTCCACAAATGGAGGTGATTAAGTAAATGTTCTTTTTGCACATGTACCAAATTGATTAGATCCTACCTCTTATGTATAAGCTCTTCAGCAGTCAGAATCTTCCTCAAATAGTGTCAATTAATAAGATAACCTTCAGCATGAAAGGAGCATTGCAGCCCCATAGGGTCCATACCACCTGTATTGGAACTATATTGCAAAAAAGGTTAAAGCAGAAGTGAAATAACAGCTTCAGGTTCCTTTTCATGAAATTTCTTAAGGATCTAAGGTCAACTCTCTTGACAAGCCATTTTGCTCCAGTTTGGATTATATTGCCTGGCTTATCTTATTATTTTCTCCAATGCCAGCAATTGCTACTCCCTTATGGTTTTCTTGATATTAGGAGGTTTATAAAAAAGCACCATTGTTTTTTGAGGTGTGCATTAATTGGCAATATCATTCAATTATTGGTGTTTAGTACCATCAATTTTATAGCTTTTGAACCATTTGGCTTGAATGGTCAATTGGGCTGGAAACTGTGGGCACAAATTGAGGCAACTTTCAAACAGACGGACGCTGCTGGAACAGAACTTGAGTGTTTCCAAGCTTTGCATAAACAAGAGCAAATAGCAGCATCACACAGGATCAATGGTCTGTGGGAGATCAATCTTGAGTGTTGATGATGTTTGGTTAAGGAGATCAATCTCTAACAACCAGTTGGTAGACCTAAACCCTCTCTTAAACCCCTCCCTCTCCTCCCACAGCCACCACCATCACCAGCTCTCTCTCTCTCTCATCTCTCCTCTTTAAGCTCTTGCTACGTGGTATTTTTGCCTTTGCTTTCAATATCCATTTATGATTTTTTTGACATTTATTTTCTTTGTTTTGAAAGATGACTCTTGTGGTATCGCTGTTTTTCTTTCAATAACCTGCCTTAGCAGCGCCAGGTTTGCCAATATCTTGCATGGTTGCTTTGTATGTGATTGTATCCTTGGATGAGTTAGTCTTCACGATACACTCTTTCCTTCTTGCGCTACAATTTGTGTCTTGCAACATGATTTGATAATCTGCAACGCGTGACCTCATCCTCGAGTAGACTATCTTGCGATACAATCTGTGTGTGCAAGACATTCTTCTAACGGCCGGAATCTCGGCCTACGAGCGGTCTTCTGACCACCCATTAGGTGTTGCGATATACTTTCCATTCCACATGGTTCCTTTAAGCGACCTGATATATTGTATTCTGGCCGTCTCTTCCTCTCTTGCACCTTAGCCTTTACGCGACAGTGGCCATGTTAGAATAACTTTATGCTCCATTTGGCTCTTTCTTCTTGATATACGATCAATGGTCATAATATTGCACGGCAAGCTACATCTTGTATTTCAACATCTTGTATTTCAACATCCAACCATTTGCTTTCCTTTAAATCCACGCGATACATTTCCCTTTATTGCAAGACACTCTGCTTTGTAGTCTTTGTCTTTGCAATTACTCATTTGTCTTCTTCTTTGTTGAATTCATTTAACACTGAAATAATTCTGCAAAACCTCAGTTGGATTAATATTCCATAACTGCGCACAAAATCAATAATAATCATCGATAAATTACGAGAAAAATTGATAAAAATTGGAATGAGTTTTGACTACATGAAGAATAACATCTAAATATCTGAGTATTATAAATATAGAAGAATAATTGAATAACATTAGAAATCTTGGAAAATGCGCATATGGAATAAGAGATAAAAGAATGAAATATTTTTAAAATAATAAATTATAAGAAATATAATAAATAAATGGTATGAGACAAGTGAAGCACCAACCCACAAATTTTATGCCCACTCCATTCAAATCAACTACAACAGAATCACCAATACCTAGTTATTGCTTGTCATCTTCTACTTTATAGTTGATTTGAATGGAGTGGGCATAAAATTTGTGGAGTGGTGCTCACTGTCTCTACCATTTATTGTATATTTCTTATAATTTATTATTTTAAAACTAGGCTAACATATAACATTCCCATATCGGCATTTTCCAACTATCATGGGTGACAATGTGCTTATATTTATATTACTCTTGTATATTTATGTTCTTCTATGAGAGTCAAAAACTCATCTGATACAGCTCAATTTTTAAATTCGGCTGACGATTATTATTGATTTTTGAAAGCAGGAGACTATGAATGGCCATCCCAGCTGAGACTCTGGGGAATTATTTGAAGAAAGCCAGTAGGCAGCGACACATAAGCAACCGAGTGGCACGGCGCTATACGGCAAATCTCTGATAAAGGAAATCTGAAGGACTAACAGAGAAGCAGTGAAGTCGGCCAGATGCGGCTTGGGCGAGGCGTATTGCGAGACCGTGCTTATATCCAGAAGAAAAAGTAAATGAAGCGAAAAGAAGACTATTACTTAATATTAACTCCCTTTATGTAAATAATAAATAAATGGAGGAGGTACCAATGGCCAAACAATGTCCAGGATTGATAGGTTCTTAGTCTCGGGGGACTGGGAAAGTTACTATTGAGAATCACCCGAAATTGCGCTTCTAGACCGATCTCGGACCACTTCCCTATCCTTTTAAATGGAGGAGGTATTAGATCAGGACCCTCCCCTTTCCGTTTTGAAAACATGTGGTTGAAGGCTGAGGGCTTTAAAGATCTCCTTCAAGGGTGGTGCGGATTCGGCAAAGGTTACGCAAGTTTCGTCACATTGAAAGGTGAAGGTCCTAAAAGCCAAGCTAAAGGTGTGGAATAAGGAGGTTTGGCAATGTGGGTACTAGAAGAGTGAAGCCCTCTCTGGGAGTGGTTTGTTGGGATAACGTGGAAAGGATCGGGGCTTTGTCTCACAGAAGAGCGAAGAAGTAAAGCGAAGGATGACTACAGGGAAGATGGTCTTTGTTAGAGAGGCCTCTTGGAGACAAAAATCAAAGAGCTTTATGGCAAGAGGGAGACAAATGCAGTTTCACAAAGTAATAGCTTCGCATAGAAGGAGGAATGCAATAAACAAAATTAAAATTAATGATAGATGGCTCACTGAAGATATTGCCATTCGGAAGGGGATCGTTGAGGAGTTTAAAGACCAGCTGTCGGATCCACGGGTTTGGCGTCCTGCTTTCCCACGTATTTCTTTGGAGGTTAGGAGCGAGCGAGGATCTTGTGGTTTAGAGCCGGGTTTTACGGAGGAAGTCTCTCTACCGATTCATAGGCCTCGGTGGTGATAAGGCCCCCCGAGGCGAGACCGGTTTCCCACGTCGCTTTTTTGGTCCTTTTGTTGGGAGTTTGTTAAAGGTGAAGTGATGGAGTTCTTCAAGGAATTCTATGAGAAGAAGAGATTTGTGAAAAGTTTAAATGCTACTTTCCTAGTGTTGATTCCCAAAAAAGGAACTGTTGAGAATGTAAAGGATTCTGAGCCCATTGGACTGCTAGGAAGCTTATATAGATCTCATGAGGTCTTGCAAATAGGCTAAGAAGGGTGTTGGACAAAGTGATTTCTCCATGTCAAAACACCTTTGTCGAAGGAAGGCAAATTCTGAATCTTTCTTATGTCGCGAATGAAATTTGTGGATTCCTGTTGAGAAGGAATGATGGCGGAGTGGTTTTCAAGTTAGACATTGAAAAGGCTTATGATCATGTAAATTGGGAGTATGTGCTCGAGGTCATGAGAAGAATGGGTTTTGGGCAAAGATGGATATCTTGGATCTCCTGGTGTATGTCTACTGTGTCTTTCTCTATTCTTATCAATGGGGTGTCGGAGGGCTTTTAAAAATGCGAGGGGATTAGGCGGGGATCCCTATCCCATGTCTCTTTGTCTTTAGGGAATGGACATATTAAGCGGATTGAGTAAACAAGGCTGTGGAAGAATTTCTTGTCACAGTTGCAAAATTGAGTGCTAGAGAGGAGGAGGCGGAGGTGTCTGTCTTACTGTGCGAATGAATCTGTTGTTACGTAAGATAATCGGACCGATTAGCTGTTGAGGTGGATTTTAATGTGGTTTGAGGCCCTCTCGGGGCTGAAAATCAATTTGAGTAGCGAGATTTCACTGTTGGAGGCGGGAGAGAATATTGAAGTGCTGGCAATGGGAGTTGGATGAGGCCGGCTCCTTGCCTACCACGTGTTGGGCCTCCACTAGAACTACCTTTGCATCGGTCGGATGTAGGTTCCATCGAGAAAGTTCGGGAGGGGCCGCCGGTTCGGCGTCGTGTCTCGGGGAAGAGTTACTCTTATCGGAAACCTATCGAATCTCCTATCTATTTTGTAGCACTAGGACCAAGTCTCGTGTGCAAAAAACTAGAAAAATTCGAGGACTTTTTGTGGGGTGGGGGAATTTGGAAAGAACTCCTTGGTGAGTTGGGCCTGTTGTGTGATAAAAAAGTTGGCGGCACAGAGATCGGAAGCACACATTCCCAAGCAAACGTGGGAAAATGGTTGTGGCGGTTCGCAAAATGAATGAGGAACTCCTTATGGAGGAAGAACTGTTAGAAGCAAATTTGAGGGATGCTGAGGTTGGTGCTCAGGAAGTTAAGCAGTTTGGACAGAGTATGGAGCTTGATTAGAAAAGGATGGATATGTTCCATTTAAATACAAAATTTGTGGTTGGTGATAGAGGAATGAAATAAGTTTACGGAAAAGTCTTTGGGGGGGATGAGGCTTTGTGCATAACTTTCCCCACGTTATTTAGTTTGGCAGTTCAGAAAGATGTTATGATTAGGGAGATTTGGGATGATTCGTTCGATGGGGGCTGGAGCCCTCGCTTTAGCAGGCCATTCAATGATTGGGAAATGAGGGAGGTGGTAAATTTTATGAAAATGATCCATCCCTGGAAAGTGGTCGCAAATAAGGAAGACAAGTTGGTCTTAAAGAGAACCACGCCAGTCTATTCAGTCAAACTCTTGCTGAGATGTTGAATCGCCTTTGAAGCCAGGAACATAACACCTTTCCACCCTTATATCGATTATGGAACACCTGGTGCATTAAAGGTGGGTTTCTTTTGCTTGGGAGTCTTGGGGTGAGAATGTTGACTCACAGACCGACTCAAAAAGAGAGGAAGATCATTGCCAACGGATGCTCGCTGTAGAAGGAGGAAACATACGTGTCTATTTTGGTTCTGTTGTTGAAGCCGAATGCTATGGGACCTTATCTTTATTTTATAGTGGGGTTGGATGAGTGCTTGATTTCTCGAGTGCGACAAGTCACTCCTAGGTTGGCAAGAGCAGTGGGTAAGAAGCGCGAGAAAGGGTTTGCGGGGCTATGCTGCTTGCCTTAAGGCGGTGGTGTGAAATAGAGTGGTCTTGATAATGAGACCTTCTCTTATATATAGACTAAAATTCTTTCATTTGTAGTTTGTGGTCTTGGGCGACGTGTCTACAGTGGGGATAGAGCGAGTATTTTAGATTTTTAACTTGGATGGGGTATAGGTAATTGTTTTTTTTTTTCGGGTTTGGGGTTTTTCGTGTTTTGTCCTTCTCAGGGCTTTGTCCTTTTTGTATACTCACTGTGTATACAGGCAGCTTCTTTGTTTTTGTGATCAATACATGTTTCTTTATCCATAAAAAAAAAAAAAATAAAGTAGAAACTCAATGATAAGAAATGGGCATGTTAACCTAAAAGAGAAAACGCACATACCAATTCTTCTGCGGGTCTTGCGGGCAGGTTGGTTGAACCAGGTCTTCACATAGTGCTTCTTGAAGTGCCCATTAGGGACAACATTGTTATGCTTGTGTTCTTACCTGTCAAACCATATGATTAATGAGATAAACCACTCACCCTATCTGGAAGTTACAAATATCCGTTTACAAAACAAATAACACAGAAGAATCTACAAAAACAAAAGGAATTCCATGCATCCATATTCCCTTATTCCCCTGTTCACTTCCAGATAAATTGCAGGAAACAAAAAGGAAATAACTTACAGATCGGTTAAATTAATCCGCTATCTTTTTCCCATTACCCAATTTCCAATTTTAACAACGCTTAGATCAATCAACTACGTCAACAAAATTTCCTCAGCTTTGTGAACGATGAAAGCGTATGCTTATTCTGAGGATTACGAGAGAAAGTTAAGGCTATGAGAAATCTTGATTACAAAGAGACAAAACAGGAAAGCAAAATAATGCGAAAATGCCGAGGTCTGTGGCGTCACGATCTCCTTAAGCAGTTCGCCGTCTCAGTTGGTCTTGAGATTGGTAGAAAGTAAGTTTATTTGAAAATTAAGTAGCGAGAGATTCATAAATATTTTACCAAAAATGTTTGATGAAATGAAAATTAAATTCATAAATAGTAGGGTCCTATAAAAGTCTCTGCAATTTTTTAGGTATCAAGGTCCATTAAAGGTAGTACTCAATTCACCTAATATAGTATTTAGGCATGATACTCTCTTGATAAATTTAGTTTTCATCATTTATCAATTATTTTTTAAATAAGAATATTTGAACTTAGTTTTAAATGCTGCATTTCTAATTTTGAATAGGAATTGAAAATAAATTACTATTTAAGTTTATAATAAATTTAAATATTTGTCGAAATATATTCTCATACAAAGTATTTATAATAAATAAATACATGTATATTTTCCTAATTTAAATGGATTAAATAATTTAAATAATATTTTAAATTTTAAATAATTATTAATTTATGTAACAAATGTTGTTGGTTTTGCGATTAGGTTCACTTGTTAAGGGTTAGGCACGACATAAGGAAGAGCTGGCAATTTGAGCCTAGCCCACTAAGCTAGTCAGACCAATCTGAAATTAAGGCTGGGTTGGGTTTTAATTTCATAGGCTTTGGCATCGAGACCAATTGACTCAATTCGATTGACCGGGCTGATTTTTTGAAGTGACCGGGTTTAACTAATATATATATATATATACCTTGCATATATATATATATATATATATATATATAAGCCGTATATGACTGCTTGGGTAGTTAGGTATTTGACTCTTTGTAGAGAAGAGAAATCAAGCAAATTAAGTAGAGACTCACCAAGATCGAGAGATGCGATCTGTGAGTAACAATAGAGAACAAAACAAATTCATGCAGTACGTTTTCATCTTTCCCTTACATTTAGTGGTGAGAAATTAAAATAGACTTTAAAAATTTGATGACTTTGCCTTCTGTATTTTCTCGACAACAAAAGCAAGCAATTAAAACAGATTAATTTAAATCAAAAATCTGAAGATGTAAATTCATACAAAAATCAAGAAAGCCATAAGCTTTAAAATACGGTTCTTGGAAGGATCTTTCCTTGTGTGAATTCTTGGTTCCACGATTCCTGATGTGGCGTGACAATCTCTTCAGGCAAAAAACACGTGTTTTCTCGACAGCCAGCGATTTGAAATCAAATTTGGTATTATTTCAGTTTTTTACACATAGGGTTGGTGGGCGTAAAACGGCGGCAGATGTAAGTAGGCACAACTCAAATTTTACCCTTGGCGATCGGGCCACCAGGCTCTTTCTGATTCAAATTAGAGCGAAAATTGAAAAATATAAAAATAGAAGAAAGAAAAAACTATTTGCGATAATTCAAAACAATTAAACTTTTTTTTGTTTTAAGCTCTATTTAAACAGATTCTATTAGAAAATTAAAGGTGGGTTTGGGAGAGGCGATTTTATTTGAGTTTCCTCCTTTGAGAGACTTCGTAAAATAAGAAAAATAGACATTTTATATCCTTATAATATATGAAAAAATGAGTTTAGTATTCTTTATATCTTTATATCCTCAACTTCAGTTTTCCAATTCTCAGAACCTTTCCTCTTCCATTTTCTTACATTCTTCTCAAACCACAAAACCGGAGAATACGATGTACGAGACTGACATCTAGTCCCAAGCTAGAATAAACGATGGGCGGCAGTTGAGATGGAAGCCGGATGAATCTGGAACTTCGTCGTCGATGGATAGCGATTAGTTGTTGTGGCTCCTGGCCCGGCAGCGAGCAAGAAGCGATCTGGAGCTTTCAATGAAATGAATGACGGGTTCTAAATTGTGATACGAAGCGACGGGGGCCCGTTGTTGAGAGTAGAAAAAGGAAGAAGATTGGGGACGAAGAACAGCCTTGAAATATCTACTAAAGCCAATTCATCTGACCAAAAGCTCAGCTTGTGTTTGAACTTAAGGAAGAGGTTTTGTCAAGGGAAGGATTAGGTGAGCTCATTTCCCCTTCAAAGTCCTTCGAGCGAAAGGGATCGCGGAAAGTGGTGAGCATAAAACCATAACCTCTCGAGCTAGGTGGGAATTTCCTACTTTAACATAAGGCGCAGGAGATGAGAGAAAAAGCGTGTTTGTCGAAGGCAATGGATCTCTTTGCCAGAGATACCATTAATAGAATACTTCAGTCTCTGAGACAACAAAAGATGGGCATATGTTCAAAAAGCTAAAGGCAGGATCTTGAGAAAATAGTAGACCTCGCGATGGGAGAGAAGACAGTGATTCCACCTCGAAGGACCCGACCTGAAAGAAATATTTGAGTTTCTGGGAAGCCAAGGTTTGGTTCTCTTCATAGTTTCTATTCTCCTGCCCATCCAGACACCTGCACGGTGAGAAGGAAGAGAACTTAGTGCTGTTCTGTACTATAAAGTCTCATGAAAATCAATGTGGGAAGATCATTGAAGAGTCCATTGGACTCTTTCTGACCTGGTATCAGAGGCCCTTGCCGCCGTCCAGCAACATACCAGGATTGTGCGACATGCGGGAACTTGCCTACTCTTGGGAAGAGGAAATATCGCGAGGTATCTCCTCCCCAACACTTCTTGGCATAACAAAGGCGAGAGCAAAAGAAAGAAAGCCATGCGGTAGAAGAGGAAAGAGAAGAAGCACGAGGCGGGGCGAACATAAGGCCTATAGAAGAGGCAGTAAATGTTGCTCACGCTTCTTGGGGCGCGAAACCGACTGCGGGAGGCGGCACTGATCCTCGTGCGCCGGAGGAAGGGGTGATCATGGGAGAAGAGGCAGAGATGTAATGGTGCCATTGTACGATGGTGCAGTGAGAAATACACAGCAAACTCCCATCTGTGCTTTCTTAACCATAGCTACAAGCTTAAAATTCCCAACATAAGGCAGAAATCAAGAAGCAAAGAGATATCCATTCACCCCGTCACGTCTCCTGGGAATGATAAAAACTACTACAGAGACGCATTGTGAAGAGATATGATGATATGATGGGGATGCTCGAATTATGAAAGTGATGCAACAAGGGACAGGCATCTCAATTGCAGCCTGGATGAAATCGATCACTGGATCGAACTAAAATGAGGATCAATCTTTGGGAGCATTACATCAAAATAAGGGATGAAGAGATAAGACAAGAGTTGGAAGAGAGAGATAAGTTGTACTGGGTAGAGACAGAAAAACAAGGGAATGCTCTCTATGATGCACTTGAAAAAAGGGACAAGCAACTCCAGTTGCAATTCTTTGACAAAGAAATCTCCTGAACAGTTGAACAGAAAAGCGAGTGGTGATGTGAAAGAATTGTTAAATCTTTGGGAAGAATTGAAAAAAGTGACCTTAATTGAAAAGTTTAAATGAGAGAGAGATAAGAAAGGGAATTTGGGGAGGGTTTAGGAAGCATGCGTATTTTGTGGAATGAAGCGAGGGGAGCAGGTCTTTGAGGAAATTCAACAAGGATCTTTACTTTGAGGAAGAAATTGAAGAGATGATATAAGAAGTTCACGAGAGACAACGAGAAGGGGAAAGGGATGAAGACTTAAAAGAGATGCAAATAGGGATAAAAATGAAGTTGGAACTAATTGAGAGGGAAAAAGCTACGCATGAGCAATTGGCAACATTGCAAACACAGCTTGAACATGACTTCCTTGACATCAACACATTCTGTGCTCTGATAAGCGGAGCAAAGAGAGGCGTGGTAATGCAAATATCTTAGATTATGACTGATGAAGCGTGTCCACAGTTACCCTTACGAGGTGGAATCTCTGATTGCATCACTTACTGCAATAATACCTCAGGCGCCATGGATGAAGACATCCTATATTCTTCTCAAATCCTAGCATCCCCTCTTCCACAGACACTTCCTGCCCAGTAAGTAAAACACCTCGACATTGAAAGGCAAAAAACACTTCATGCAGCAAAACCCTGACATTTCAAGCGATGAAGAAGGCATGGATCCGATGGGGTTGCCTTTGTATGAAAGAGAGCGAAGAATGCGGAAAAGAGTGTAAGACGGAAGAGCTTCAAAACCACGAATCTAAGAAACCCCTCACAAGACAAAATACGCACAAGAAAAAATGATTCATTCCATCAAATCTTGTATTACTCTACCGGTATAAATGAAAGCTTCGAAAGAAATTTATGAAAGAAATCTTGAAAATCTCTTCTTGTGTTAATTTATTGATGTTTGCTTGAAATGAATGTTCACAAATACTGCATCGTGAAATCTTTTTGGGATGAATTGAATTATAAATAATTGAGTTTGCTTGTGTTAAGAAATTTCTTGGAATGAACTTAAGAGTTAAAATTGAGCTGAAAATGACTAATTGTGCAGCCAAAAGAATAAGAACCAAGCGATAGTTAGATGCATTTGGGGTAGGGGAACAACCAATTTGAGAATGGAAGTTGTAAAATTATAAGCGAACCTCGTCAAATTTTCAAAACAGCAGAAGTTGAACAAAGTGAAGCTAATTAGATTGTGATTGTGTTTTAGTAAACGGTTTTTGATTTGGGTTATCCACGAAGAATGCACATGGTCAACACCTTCTTGACAAATTATGCTAAGATTAGATGAATTTTTTGAAATCAGTTCTTGTTGACTTCTTGGGTCTAGAACTTGTACAATTATCGATTGAGATGAAATCTAGGCATCATAGCTAAAGAAATGATCAAGTCCATTCTTGCTTGATTTGAGCCTTTCAAAACCCACCACCATTCATGCATGAGCATACCTGATAGATCCTACTTTGAGTATAAAATGACTTCTTCATCACTGTGATAAAAAGCCAATGTCCCTCCTTAAAATCTCATCCTCCAGTAAAGAACCCTGATTTGCCCAAATTGCTATAAGATCAAATACAAATCACAGGAAAATAGGCAAGTTTGGGGAGTACCCTTTTTGGAATATGAAAAAATGATGGGATAGGAATGAATTGAAATTAAGTGAGAAACTGGAAAAATGGAAACAACAAAGTGATCAAGGAGAAATTAGTTTTGTCTTGTAGCCTTCCTTGAGTTATTAAGTTCTGAGGGGTGTTTTAACACCTAGTACCTAATCTTAGGCGACTAGTATGGGAGCTCTTGCTTGAACTCTCTAAGAAAGGTAGAAAGCTTAAGAGGACAAGACCTCACACAATTTCCTAATCCTTGATAGTAAATGAAGAAAAAGAAAAGTTCCAGAGAAAGGAGTATTAAGTGATGCAAAAAGATGTACCAAACTAAGTTTGGGGGATTTTAGAAGATGAAAAGAAGAGAATGTGGAAAAGGCAACAAATATAGGCATATGGAGAGCAATTTTAGGTAAAATTTGAACCATAAAATTCCTTTTACCAAGCACCAAACCACACATTATAAACCTCGAACACGGCTGATCTGAAGGGTATGCTTGCCTACATTAATGGAATTGATATGCCCCCACAAACTTATGGGACCCTAAGAGGAAACAAAGAGAAACTATGAACTAATTTAGGTTTTGGTAGCTACGTACGAAGATGGAAGAAGGAAGACCTGATACACCGTTGATCGGGAAAGAATTAAATGTTTAGATTACACAAATTATTCTCTTATTAGTAAATTTAATGATAACCCTTCTATGTTTTGAATTTGAACAAGCTTCGAGGTAGTTTGCAAGCTTACCAATAAGTGAAACCAAGGTGTCCATAAGGATAGATGCTAGAGCAAACCAGAAAAATGTCCTAAAAAAAAATTGAGTTAATTGTTTATGGACAAACAAATTTTCCTTTCTTTGCTTGAGGACAAGAAAAATCTTAAGTTTGAGGGAGTTTGATGAGTCAAAAACTCATCTAATTTTTCATCCATTTTTCTGGTAATTTTTAGATAATTATTATTGATTTTTATGCAGATTTATGGAATATTAATCCAACTTGGGTTTTGTAGGAATTATTGGGAAAAGAAATAAAATCAGCAAAAATGAGCAAATGCTTTGGCTTCTTGAGTGTATTAAATGAAGGAGAGTGTATCGCGAGACATTTGTGAAGAAGATGGGTGAAGGATGTTGAGATACAAATTTTTAAGTTGAGAGTGTGCAAGACCACCGATTATCGCAAGAAGATAAAGAGCAAGCGAGTTGGGATTTGGTCTCGCAATACAAGACATTGTATTGTGAAAGAGCATAAAGGAAGCCGAGAAAAGTGTATGCGAGTATGAGCAAATTGTATCGCAATATGGCTAGGTCTGTGAAGGAAGTAACTGATCGCAATACAAGACATTGTATCGCAAAGAAGAGCTACAAACAGGAAATGTATCGCAATATGACCTCTTGTGTCGCAAGGCCTTAGTCGAGGCAAAATTCACGGTAGCGGGGAGAGTATCTTCTGATACACGAGTGTGTCGCGAGAGGAGTCGAGCGAAAATTCCCGATGCTAGAAGGAAGTGCTTGTACGATACGAGTTGGCGTGCGGGACAGTCTATTTGAGAGAAGGGGAGGTGCAGCGGCTGCGTCTGACAAATAATGTTGCAAGGCATTTGTATAGCGTGAGCCCGGTAAAATTATAGCGAGACTAATCTCAAGGTTGCAATACAATCACATGAAATACGATCACGGGTGAGACTTCTCTTGCAATCGGTTCCACGGTAATAGATGATCAAACCTGTAATCTGATTGCTCCAGGTTCTGATTCGACTACTCCGCAGAGACAATTTTCCACACACGAAGACATTCTTTTGCAATACAGGTTCAAAGCGAGGCACGTCACGATCACGCGTCTGATCTCTTGGTTGCGATACAACCTGCAAGGATTTGACGTGCACACTTATGATAAGGGTATTACAATATCTTTAACGCTCTTAGCAATCGATAAGAAGACATCTTTCTTGTATATAAACCACTTTTTGTTTTGCCGAATCTTGCGATCGTATCTTGGGCCCCGAAATCAAAGCTAATGTAGCAGATCTAAGACCCCAATCATTGAAGCCTATAAATACCCATTTGAGTTCTAGAAATATAATATTTAACGAATTATTCTTATATACTTAGTTTAGTTTGCAATTTTAATATATATTTTATTTTTACTTTATTTTATTTTATTTTACATTTCTTCTTCATTTCTGTTTTCTTCGAGATAGAATAGATTACTAAGCTGAATTAGTTCATTTATTTTTCGATGGATTCAAGAATTTGCCGTGAGCTAGAGTTGAGCTTGCTTTAATGTATATTTTGGTTTTCATAGTTATGCGAACGGCGGATATTTGGGAATTTCCTAAAGTCGGTTATTAGGTTTCATTTCAATTTACGATCGGCTAGTCATTGTTTATTGGGATTCAGTCATGAACTCCTTGAGCTCTTCTCTGGGAATGGAAAATTGTTATTTATTATTTTTATGCACACGATGAAGGAATTCCATGGTTGGAATAATTGAGGTTATTTTGTTGTGGGTAAAATAAGAAGCATTCATCATATTGAATGTCTTATACATAGAACAAGGATTAATATACGGTTCTAATTTCAAGGAGGCCCTCACGGTGACACGAAGTGGAGAATCACGGGAACCATGAGCAATTACTTAAGGTGTATGTTGAGCTATTATGAATGAACCAATAAGACTCTACAATATTTACTAATACATCTTGATTAACCTATAGCGGGATTTTATTAGAGGCATGTATTAAGTAGATTTAACGTAGAGGAGTAAATATAACGCAAAATACATAATTTTATAATAATTTTATTATATATTAAAATTATAAGTCTGGCAGACTTGGGTATTTTTCGGGGGTAAGTGAATCGATTTAAATAGTTGTATGACAAAGGTCAGTACAAATGATTTGTGATTGAGTGATATATAAATGAAAATTTGGCAGGAAGTGCCCACAGTGAAAAGGGCAAATTTGAAAATGTGAAAATGAGGACCTAAGGTCAATTGTAAATAAAGTTTATATGTCTAAGGAGTGTAAATATGGGGATTGAAGTGCAAATAGAAATAAGTGTGGGCTATATTGCCATTTGAGAGAACTTAACCCAAAAATACATTTTATAGCCAAACAAGGCCTTGAGGAAATGAGATATTTAAAACTAAAAGTAGAAAAAATGAAGTGATACAAATGTGGAAGGCCAAACGGCCTTACACTTAAATAGTGATTTAAAGACCAAAAATGTGGTCTGGGAACTCATTTGACGATCAGTTTGGGGAGAAAGAGAGGAGAAAGGGAAGAATTTGGGAGCGAAGTGGGAGATCAAGGTTTGGTTGGGTTTGCTTCCATTTATTTGCTCAGAGATCAAAACAACTAAGAGGTGAAGAAGATTTGAAGAGGCTAAGGTAGAAATAAGCGAACCCCTTTGTTCTTGTGTTGAGTTGGGAAAACACCAAATGTGGATAAGAAGAGTTTTGTTTTGGTTGTAAGTAGGTTTTGGGTTGTGTTGAGAGTTGTTTTGTATTGTTGATTGGGATTAGTTTGGATTGGTTTTTGTGTAGTGTTTGTAAAAGGGAAAATGTTGAGTTTCAAAGAAATCTGAATAGAGCCTGTAAAAATCATGTTATTGTTTTGGTATAGATTAAGTTATAATGATCAAAGATGAGATGATTCCGGTCCTGCAAAATAGTGATAGTATAATTTCTTTGAAGAAGGCGTGAGCAAAATATAAATATGTTCTTGAAGGTAAGTGATTGAAAAATTAAAAATAATTAGATGAAAACTAATAAGGAAGTTAGTTGAAAAATGCAAAAAAAGGAAGGTGGACAGATTTTTTTTAAAGACAAAAATAATAAGAAAGGTGGTTGAAAAATGCCAAAAAAATGAGGAAAAAAATACAAAACAATGAGAGGTTAGAAAAATTGCAGGATATATCTTGAAAATATCGGTAATTATTGATTTTTGCCCAAAATCATCCAGTCTCGACATACCCAAAATATGTGTCTCAATATGAGCTTAAACATCATGAAAGGCGAGGTGCGACAAAGGGTAGTGTAATGCAAATCGTTGTATCGCGAAGGATCCTACAGGAAGTGGGAAGTGTATCGCAACTACATTACCCTTTATCGCAATGAGGAAGTGTATTGCACTACGGAAGCTTGTGGCAAGGCCGTCGATTGAGAAGAAAGGAGGCCACGATCATTGCATTCTGACAGCTATCTTGCAAGACCGGTTGTATCGCAAGGCGTTAAAGCGTATCATAGATTCTTTGAAAGTTCTTGGTACAATCACATCTGAAGGCGCCTGGCCCGAAGATAATTTGTTGCAATACGTTTCAAGGCCAAAGAAGACACGATAATGTTGGATACAATTGATCCGAGGTTGCGTCTGGCCCATTCTAAGACCATTTTCACACCTGAGATGATCTTTACGCAATCAGTTTCAAGGCCAAAGACCACAGAAACAATCTTGCAATACGATCAAATATCCATTATTTTATTATTTTAATAGTTTTCTTAGGATCATTTATTTCTTTTAATAATTCATTTAGATTAGTTAGATTGCATTTGACAATCGGTGCTTCTTAAGGTATCAAAAATACCAAAAATAAAAATTAGGAAGGTGGTCTCAGTAAGAAAAATATAGAGAAAAATACAAATAAATAAATAAAATAGGAAGATGAAAGATGTTGAAAGCTAGTGAGGAAAATAAGAAGATGGTTGAAAAATATAAAAAAATCAAAGGAAAAAAAAAAAAATATATAACCTTATATATATATAAAAGGTAAGTGATTGAAAATTTAAAAATAATTGACGAAAACTATGGAAGTTGGTTGAAAAATACCAAAAAAAAAATAAGAAGTGATTTGAAAAATTAAAAAAATGAATGAAAATAATAAAAATTTGGTTGTCTTTCAAAAAAATCAAATGAAAAATACCAAAACAATAAGGAAGGTTTGAAAAAATTGGGATATATCGTGAAATATGTGCCCCAAAGCGGGGGTCAGATTGATAACAGTCAATCTGTGGTGCGGATGTCGGGTTGCGAGCACCACTCACGAAAATCGACCGAGGAGTCTCCTTTATGCGAGAGCTTTACGAGTACAACTTGTCCCAATAATCAACAATGACCTTTGGGGTCTATATACGTCAAATAATGATCGACGAGCACTACGTGATAATTCAAACATATAGCGCATGACTGAAACCATAGTCCGTAAGAGTTTAAGTGCGTCACTCTTATACAAATAAATACAACCATATATATTTTACAAATATATATTAAAGCGCATGGTCGGCTTTAACGTATGTGCGGTCCCAGATGCGGGTGGTGGGTTTCATTTGACACATGCGAAGGGGGTCCCACGACGAGGGTGGCGAAGCCCATTAGTGATGTCGCCACTGAGAAATTTCGCTCGCTGAATGCGTCACGATGGTAAGCATAATCAAACACACATCCAAGTCTGACATACACATGTCTACGAATGTCACATCTGTGGGCCAATTCGACTGTCATCTTACCGTATGCAGAGGCTCTCGTGACTCCGTCGCTCGATATGTCATTGAGTAATATATCCGAGTCGTGTGGTAGTCTCGCATGCATCGCCAGGTAGCTGACAAGCGTCAGCTATTATTATAATGACTGATATCGAGCCCTCACTAGGCTCCATTACCCCGATGCAAGTGTCGATGGACCATGAATAAATCAATCCAGGCTCATCCTGACCAGAAGTCTATGTGATAAACATGACGTGTGTCTTCTTTGACAACATAACTTTTCGGATACAGATTCTCTTACACCCATCTGAGAACTATGGTCTCGGGTCTCTTACACCACATCTGAAGCCCATGATGCTCGCGGTCTACACCTCCTTCGAGTTCACACTAACTCCCTCAGACATGCATTTGTGAATGAAAACCATTTCCAAACAAGGTATTTGTTTTTTAACAGTGGACAACCCTTGATGTATATCAATTAGGTAGCTCGATGATTGATATTATATGGACAACCTTGATGTATGTCGATTGAAGTGAGGCTACGGCGATTGATATTGTGTGGACAACCCTCGATGTTGTAGTGGACACACTCGATAAATAATATTGGTGGTTAACATAAAACGATTCTCGAGAAACCACCTCTATGTAATACTCTGTTAGGTCTTGAGTGAATATGAATCTGATGAGCCATTTCCATTCCTTAACGATGCGACTCATTTGGACCTTGTCACAATGCAGAACCAGCTGGCATCGTGGTGTTGATCCTAGTGTACTCGAGCACACCATCAAACACTTAACCTGTGTCAGTCTCAACTATGCCTCCTGATGTTATGCGATGTTCTCGTGCATATGCAATGCAATTATGTCATTGCCTATTCATACCATGCTACATAATATAATGAGAACTATATGTGCATACATACTCATGCATATTTATCCATGCATCATTTGGACATTCATATTAAGGTTCATACAAATTCCAAATCAAACATACCAATTCAAGCATACATGGACATGCAAGTCACTACCACCGGGAGTATTGGCACATCGATCCTAAGCTAGTGGTGACACAATTTGTCACGCCTTTTCCGACGAGCCAGTAATGGCCTCGATCTGTACAACTATGTGTCATTTATTTGTCACACAATGACACCACATTCACCTCAATCATGTTGTCATTTTCGTAATAACACACAAAACAGTCAATCTGGACCCATATAAAGCGGGGCACCTCTTAGTCCCTTCTGGTTCATCATAGAATATTGTGATCTCAAAATCTGTGCACAAAACAGGAACATCGATTAGAGCAAACAAACCTCAACACAATCAGGAATTTGCACAAAATGAGTCTCGAAAATTATGTCATGACTGTCTAAAAACAGTCTCGAAAATTCACATTGGTATGATATTGTCTACTTTAGGCCTAAGCCCACATTGTTTTATTTTTGGGTTTTTCCCCCAAAATGCCTCGTATCAATAGGATGTTATATATGCATTCCTATTCATTCTCATGGGAAACGTCACAAAGATACTTCATTTACCAATAAATGGTTAGATTATTCAACTAAAAAAAAAGAAGCCAAAAGCACATGAAATTAGCATAAATTGGAAAAAGTGAACAAAAAGGTCGAATGGTTAGGGGAAAAAAATGTACTTTCATAAAAACTAAACTAACCAGTAGTATCGAGTTGGAGCAAAAAAACTGTGTCACACACTTTATTAAAGAGAATAATAGAAGTCGTATTTAGACATACAGAACAAGAAGGCAGACGCACAAAACATCAGTATAACTAACTATCCACCACATTCTGGTACAATTCTTCTAAGTCTCAAATATTATTCTCTTGGTTCCTTCTATCACTCACTAAAAACTTGATTAGTATCTCTCTCCAAATTCACAGACTAGATCTGTCTTCACCTGCTGAAGTGTATCTTCCATTCCAACCTCCAAGTCTGGATGGTACATTAGACAAATACTACAAGGCTAGGTTGGTGGCCAAGGGTTTCCAGTCATTAAAGCATGCATCTACATTAGAATTATTTTTACATTGGGGATGTAAATAATGCATTTCTTAATGGAGACTTACTCACATGAAGATGTTTTCATCAGTCAACCAGAGGGATTTGTGGATTCTACCAACCCTACTACTCATTCATGTCTGCAAACTACTCAAAAGGCATTGTATGGTTTAAAGCAAGCTCCAATAGCTTGGTTTGAGAAGTTAAAAGGTGCTCTGTTATCTTGGGGATTTCAAAACTCAGTTGCTGATACAATATCCCTTTTTCTTCACTTACAAACAAACATGATCGAATGGTACTTCTTCTAGTATACGTTGATGATATTCATCAGGTTATCCAGGATCTTAATGCTCAGTTTCAGTTTGCTTGCTTTGAAGATCGAGCTTGGGACCTGTGAGCTACTTCCTTGGTTTTTTTCAGGAATACATACACCTCAGTGAAGCTAAATATGTTGTTGACCTGCTTCATGAAACTCATATGTTTAATGCCAGCCATGTCAAACCTCTCCCTACACCTATGTGTGCCACAACCAAGTTATTTCTTCATGACAGTGCCCTGTTTGTTCAACCTTCTCTATACCAAATTAAGTACAGTTGGGGAACTTCAGTATCTTACCTTGAAAAGTCCAGACATTTCCTTCTCAGTCAATAAATAAACTTAGTCAGTATCTCCAAAATCCAACTCTGGCACATTGGAAAGCTTGCAAAAGGGTGGAATACTCAAGTTTAAATCAACACAGTTGCTATATATTGAAGGATACTCTGATGCAAGAAAGATGATCAATCAAGAAAGTACTACCATTCGTTTTGTTTAATCCATCAAAATACCTTTTTGGAGTGTGACTTGTTAGTTAAACTGATTATGATAAAACAAAAGAAATATACAGTCAGGCTAATTGATGTAATTGGAGAGTCTTTTGAGACCAGACCATTCCAAAGGAAAATGAGATCAACCCCACAGAAGCAATCATCTTTGGCAAAAGCTTTGATGGTAGAGTTAGTTAAAATCTATATATGTATGTATTCTTACCAAGTTCTAGCTAGAATTTGTAGAAACAAGTGACGCAGAAAAGAGTAGACACAAAAGATGAAACAAACATTCATTTAATGAACAATCAGATGCTGAATGAACAAACAGATGCTGAATTGCTTGGCAAGGTGCTGCCCAGTGGCCTTTATGGTGAATCAACATAACATAGGACATTAATGTTTCTGAAAGATGTCTTTCCTCCATGTCTCTCTCACTGACAGCCTTCTTCTGAATTTCCTATTCGTACTCATTTTTGGTCCAGAAAAGGGATGATGCACCAGCATCCAGGAGGTTCAGTATCACTGAGCTGAATTCCTTAACCTTGTCCTCTATATATTTTTGTTCACTTCTAAACACCTTCTCATACTTGAACTGATTGGGATACTCCTCAACATATTGTGTGAACTCAGCATTGTAGAGGAGACTGTCAGCACTTTCTACTTCATGGAACAGCCAAGCTACACCACTGAAGCTAGAGGTTCCAACATCTTCCATGAACATACGGCGGAGAAAGCCCCTATATGGTGCCACCCCGCACCCAACAGCAATCATTATATGGCAATGGTTTTGGTTGAGCTGTGGGACACCACCGTATGGACCTGCAATTATATCATTTTACTCATCAAAACTTATTCAAACTGAAAAAAAAAAAAAAAGACTCCAACAATTGTTATAAACAAAGAAAATTTAGATTCTTAAAGTATTCAGAGTTTTGAATACTAGGACACTACGTGCACGTGTGTTGAAGTGTTTTGTGTGATTGGATTTTTGTGAAGTGTGCTTGCATGCTTGGTTGTGCATAACATGAATTGTTAGGTGTTATGTGATTGAAATTTAGTGAGTTATATGCTTGGTTGATAGCATAGGATGATGTGTGGAACATTTTGGGTAAGCTTATAAACAAAATAAATTATAATTTATTTGGTTTAGAGGTGAAGAAATTTGACTTAAGGTTTTATCAGAAAATCGATTTAAAATTAAATAAAATAAATTTTTCTAAATATTTTGATGAGAGAAGAAAATATTTTCTATGATTTTGCCAAGTTGTAAAATTGAAGAAATGGAAGGAAATAAATTTTTTATAAATTTATTTGGGTGAGAAAATTTGAAAATTTGAAAAGAAAATAAATTTTATAAATTTATTTGGTTATGAGATGAGAAAATAATTTTCTGCTCTTATATGGTGTAAAAATTTAAGAAAATGGGTTAAATAAATTTTATAAATTTATTTGAGTATTAAAGAGTATGGAAAAAATAATGATGATTTTTTTAGTGATTTTTAGAGATTTTTCCAATTTCTGGAAATAAATGAAAAAAATATTTATAATGAAAAAACGAAAAAAATTTGGTGCAGAAAATTTAATTGGGCTACTGCCCAATTTGTATTGCAAGGAAGGAAACCTGCATTTGCAATATGTTTTGTTAGTCTGGGTTGTACGCAGAAGAGGGCTCACCATTGCGTAAATGATAAAGAGGAGGATTGTATCGCGCTAAACGACATTGTGATTGAGGTCGGGCAAAGGTCGTATTACAATACGCCCATCGTAGCGGCTACCCGCCACGGGCGCGGGGAAACAGCGCCGCGGCGTACCGGGCGCGCAGTGCGCGCAGGGCTCGGGCCGGGCGCGGCGTAAGCCGGGTCGGCAGGCGTGGCGCAGTGCGCTCGCGCGCATGCCGGGGCGTCGGGTGGCACAAATAGCGCCGCAGGCTGGACGGCTGTGGCGCGGACGCGCGTAATGGGCGCAGCGCCGCGGCAGTACGCCGTGGATGCCAGGCTGACGGCCGCGCACGAGCGCGGGCACGCCGGTCGGGCTATCTCCGCGCCGATGGGTGCGCAGGCTAGCCGCCAGGCCCATTTGCACTATGCACCCGGCCCGCCCGTTCGCTGACCCTGTCGACTCCTAGATTTTCTCGAGTCACCAAATGAACACTGCTCATCAGAAATAAATTTTTCGAAAAAAATAATATTTATTAAATTCAAATAAATAAAACAAAATTAATAGTACCGATAAAATTTTCTAAAAATAAAATTTTCAAAATAAAATTCGTTGAAAACAATATTTTAAACGCTAAATTGATTTGGCGTGATACACCGAAGGCATGTGGTATGATTAAGCAACTCGGGTCGGTTATGCCTTAGAGATACCGTATTAGATTCAACTACCATTTGAAATGGTGATCACATAGTTGGCAGTATTTAAATTATATGCATGGTGTAATGCGATAGAAAGGGTGAATGCTATGTTAGGAATTCATGACCTAGGATTCGGGTAATGAAATGAACAAAAAAGTTTAGAACCTTATTGAAATAAATGAATCGAGTGGTTGAAATTTAGCGCCACTTAGGAAATGAACGGGTCATTTGGGGCAGGCAAGTCTATTAGTACTGCATCTCAGATCGCTAGTTAGACTCGAAATGAAAATTACATGAATCGTGTTGCCATTCGACCAATGTAGATGACTAGTAGAGGGCGAGGACGTAGAGAACGTCCACGGGGCACTGGTTAGGCACAATCAAGAGTTTCACCAATGACTTTTGCCGAGGGCCGGAGGTATTACAACGAATGCTATAAAGACAGTTAGTATAACATGTAGATAGAGCATCCTAGCAACCCCCAAAGGTTTAAAGGCGATCATCCTCCGACATTCAGCTGTGGGGAAAAGATTCGATGGTGGATGACCATTGGTCTCATGCAGATTGGAAGGTGTTGTAGGCTATGAGGCATCTCCTAACACACTGTAGATTCGACTAGTTTCCATTCTAGCCAGAGAATGATGCCCAACAGTGGTGGAAAGTGGGCAAGGACCTCTAGAGACCTTGCAGGAGCCGTTGCATGTGAAGTCTCCTGAGATTAGGCGTAGAATAAGAATGATAGTCGAGGTCATGAGCCGAGATCTCGGCGAATTCTATCACAGCACCAGAGGATCATGGACATGTCAAGTTCGTCATCCTGGGATGGATCGCTAATAGCTTACAGATCGCATCGAGTGTGAGCTAGAGAGTTACCGCCATGTTAACGGACGGTACGACATGGTGTTTCAGGGGACAAGCATGATATTTTGCCCGCATAGAGACATCCAAGTGTCGATACTAATGTTGGCTCACGAGCCTAATTCAGAGGACGAGGTGAGACCGCACTTAGATCTACCTCGAGTAGTGCGTAGTTGTGGATTTTTTCCGCATGAGCTACCCGACTACTCCGCATAGGATGTAGACTTCTTGATTGAAAGTTACAAATTCTATTTCACACATCCTCATGACTAAGACAGATTTACACTACTGAAGTCATAGTGAATGTGAGTCCATTAAAGAGCCACGCATACAGTTCATTGATCTAACATTTTACCACGGGGGTCCCTGCCTATTTATGAAGAAGAAGGGCAAGACCCCCTTCGATTGTGCATTGATTATGGGGTAAATAACAGTGGTTTACTAACAAGAATCGCACCCATTACCTAGATCACTAATTGTTCATCAAATACAGAGGAGCGCCGAGCCCATCTCAAGATGGGACTCGCACCGTTACCACGCTGAAGGTTAGGGAGACATATCCCTGGGACGGCGCTAGGACGCTGCTATGGGCACTCAGTTTACGGCGACGCCTTTTAGATTGACGCACGCGCCAATCTGCATCTACGACCTCATGCATAGGTGTTCCAACCCCATTCAGATCAGCTTCGGTCGGAATGTGGATGACATTTCTCGATCTACCCCGGCCGTGAAAGCGGCAAAGATGAGTATCACTTCGAGATGGCCTTGACACCTGATAAGAGACCATCACAAACTTGCCCGCAAGTGCGAAGCCTCGCTTTCATCGAGGTGAGATTCGGGACACTTGGTGTCGCGATCGAGGTCAAATCGACCTAGAAAAGGTCGAGGCAAAGATGCGTCGAGAGACCGAACGTCAATCTTGATTATGAAGTTTCAGATCGGGTCGATATTACTCAGACACAGAATGGGATGAAGTTGTCCATTCGGGGCAGGATTTTCGAGATTTCGCCTATGGAATATGGACTTTGTTTTGGTTGGGACGACCCCGACCATAGAGAGAAACCGAGGATACTTGGAACACTCTCGGGATACGAGTGTTGGTGAAGCAGAGAGAGGATCAGTTTTCCCCGGGTTCTGTGAAGAGGCGCATGACTTCGGCTTCACACTAGTTTCGTGACTAGGCCAGGATTGAGCATAAGGGACTGGATTGCCCCAAAGACGTGGATCCTAAGATTCTCGACAACGCATCCCACCGTCTAGTAGTGACGAGAGTATGAGTGGGGCTATCTCTCCACACCCTAGTAAGGGTTAGAGGAACCGCCAGCTTCGGGTGCTATACAAGCACTTCCAACAACAATGCATAAAGCGCCGAGGGGCCAGTGTGGGTCAAGTCGTGGACAAGTCGTGGTTACGCCAGCCAGATGCGTAGTGGACCTAGGTGGTAGACATATTGGTCAAGGCTGACTGGGTCAGTTCGACATGGATGAGTTGACAACCATCGGGTTGTCGGGTGACCGAGACCTGTGCCGGGTTGTCACACCCGACACGACATTGATCAATAGAGGTTAAGGCCTTTAGAGAAGCCAATTATGGGAGGTTCTCCTGTGGTGTAGGTGAGAGTTGACTCGATAGTCGGGATTATGAGTGAGAGATCTCCGCATTCTACCCATGGTGGACCCCGGAATCAAGGAAATACGGGGTCAGCTTGTCTTGTGACTACGTCCAAAGAAGACTCAGTTCGATTCCGTAAGTGAAGAATAATTAAAGTGTCATGCAGCGAAAAAGTGGGGTCATAAATCCCCTCGTGAGAACTGGAGTTGTGGTGTAAGAGACCCGGGAGATATCCCGACTTCGTGGAGAATGCACAGCTTGAAGTGTAAGTCAAGAGCTTATGGCCGCCTAAGATGAAAACATACACACTATATCAATGCCAGACTTGTAGCTTGCCGACAGGAAATGAGCCGACCGGCGCTTAGATACCCTTTCGGAATTAGGGACAGTTGTCGAAATGCAAGGGCTCGGTAAATGGATGTCATTCATGACATGGACTAGATTGACAAATTCATTGGATTGTCATGATCAGGACTCGGGAGAGGTTAGCGTTACACACCAAGCAAGAGTCGCGGTAGGGTTACGTGTGTATGGATTACATACTGCAGCCAGAGACATATTGCGAACATGTGTCCTGGATCATAAGGGTAGAGAATTAATTGCCCTTAGTGGAATTCGCTTACAACAACAGTTAACAGGCGAGTGTACGAATGACACCATATGAGGCATTGTATGGGAGGCCATGTGGACCGAGGTGGAAGAGAGAGCCATCACTGGTCCTGATTTGATTAGAGACACCAATAAGAAGGTGAGCTTGATACGATAGCGTCTTCTCACGGCTCAGAGCCGGCAGAAGAGCTATGTGGATATGAGACATCGACCCTTAGAGTTCGAGGTTGGTGATCACACTTTCTTGAAGGTTATGCCTAAGAAGGAGGGTCGTTCAAGTATAAGCTGAAGCTATCGCGAGGTTTACTGGGCCTTCGAGGTACTCTCGAGAGGATAGGCAATCGTGAGCGCACGGCTGCTTTACCGCCAAAGATGTCGTGTCCACGAGGTACTTCACGTCTCCATGCCCGAGAATATACTCTAGATCCAAATTTCATGTGGTGGATCAGAGAGATCGAGATTGGACACGAAGGACCTTCGAGGAGGGACCGTTGTGCATTGTTGATAGTCCGTTATTCCGTTTTGCGACGCAAGACCGTGAGGGCTAGTGAGAGTTAAGTGGCAGCACCGCGGGAGTGGAGAAACAACGCGGGGAGTCGGCGACACTACGCGCCACCTATCCCTTCGTTTTAGTGGATAAAGGTGTGTGGTTTAGTCGTTAAGATTTAAAATGACTAGTTTACATGCATGGTAGAGTACATGTTGCATATGCATGTGTTTGATAAAAATCGTTAATTTTTTAGACTAAATCTTTTGGGCGAGTGAGAATAAGACCCGAGAAATTTCACTGAATAAGGGCAAATTGCACTACCATAAATGTAATTTTGGTTAAAAATCCTAATTAATTCTCTAGATCTCGGATACAAACAGATTGCACCAGTTGGAATCGTCTCATAAATCTAGTTAGCAAGAATGCGAAATTTCGTAATTTTCTCCCAGACAAATGAGTTGGCACGCTTTTCGAGGCATCGCGCTTTCTGTGTCAGAATCGATTTTCGATGAGACGAAAGGCACATATAGTATGTACTCATGTACCATAAGTGGTATGAGTAGAGAAATAATGAAAATGGACGACCTGAGAAAGGTCAATATCGATTCGTAAAAGTGATAATAGTCATTTGAAACTTTAAGTCACTAAGTGACAAAATAGGCAAGCAGATTTTCTCCGCACTTAAACACCAAGACCAAAACCGTGAACTATGGGAGATGCAAATGGCTTTCGTTTGAGAGCTTTTTTTAAAGAGAGGTTGGTGAAAATCTGAGATCCAAACTGGTCGTTGTGGGCTTCGTGATGAAGTGAGAACGCTCTACGCGGAGCGCCATTGTGGACCCGATTGTGGAGTTTCTCAACTCCAAGAGGTAGGGGCTTTCCTACTTGTTTTATTTCATATTTGCCGCTTTTCGACAAGCTTTACGGCTTCGGAAAATGCTGAAAGTTGTTTGATCTATTCCAAAACATGACCGAATTTGCTTAAATTTGTTGAGATTTTCTTTATTGGCCGTGACTGCCCAAAAATTTAGAGGGCTGTTTGGGTGTTTTAATTATAAAAATTTATGATTTAAATCATGCTTGGTATGCATTGGGCCGAGAATGGCTGTGGATTGCGGGTTCACAAGGTGAACCTTTGATTTGTGATTTTTCTTGAATAAAGAATTGCGTTTCTACTATTCCCAAATGTTGTTCTAAAATATATATTTTGTGAAAATATGTGTTTGGTTAAGTAATTCGAATCAATTGTTCTCAGGTTTTTGAAACATTAGCCCATGTAGCTTAATTTTGATGTTTGAAATGATAATTACATAATAATGTTTCAGGATTTAATTTATGCGAGGTCTACGTTTATATATTTGCATGTGATTAGACCGACTGAATTTGGCTGCATTCCATATGCAATCGAACACCCTAGGATTAAGGAGTGGGTTCATGAGATGAGTCTGCAGAAAAAGGTTCCCTGGAGGGTCGGTTTAAAACTAGAAATGATCTTAGGTAGCCTATACTTGTAAAATATCAATCATTTGAGATCGCCTCAATTGGGATATCCATCTGAGGGTAGTCCACATAAAATATCAACTGCCTGAGATCACTAATTGATATATCTCGGAGGGTAGTCCACTAATTATAAATGATCGGGAGATGGTCCACAATTTATAACATCGGAGGGTACGTCCACCAAACAGGTAGAAATTTCACAAGAGTTTAGGCGAGTGTGAGAGAAAGTCTAAAGAGGACTCTGATCTCAGTCGGCCATGCAGACATTCAAAAGAGATCATGCATTTGCTTGAATGTATGTTTACTGGAACATTGTAATCGCACTTTAGGTGGTGAGCAGCCCACTTGTGTGGCTTATTCTCCTATTTGAGCTTAGCTCACCCTGTCGTGGGACCCCATTTTTTTTATGTACAAGAGATGAGGGAGACTCACTGTACTAGAGACCGAGGATTAGGAAGAAAGCCGGGTCGTGGCTTTGATGTATACATGTATTGGAATGCTTTTTTATTTAATATATGTTAAAAGTGAGAGTAAAACATATTAACTCTGTAACTGGGCTAGTTGGATTTATACTGCATGTATATTTAGGTACCAGGGCCCAAGGGTCATATCGATATATTGGTGATATACTGGATCAAGCCGACAAAGAGGCGGTGTTTCAGACGGGTAGCTCTCGCATGCTGAGACGCCCGATTTTCCTGGCGGCGCCGATAACTCCGACCTCCACTGTATTCGCTGGTCGATCGGGTAGTCAACGGGACCCCCGGCTTGCGCTACAAAAGAAGAGGCAACAGAGGAGGAAGTGAGAAAATCAATTTGAACGAGATTTACATACTAGTTTCAATATTAAAGAAGCATAAATCAAAGAACAACCAACAGAGGAGGAAATGAGAAAAGCAATTTGAACGAGATCTACATATTAGTTTCAAAATCAGAGAAATATAAATCATAGGACAACCAACATAGGAGAAATGAGAAATCAATTTGAACGAGATCTACTTATTAGTTTCAAAAGCAGAGAAGCATAAACTAAGGATTAGGACAGAAAATAGAGGAGGAAAAGAAAATAGCAATTCAAACAAGATCAAACATTCAATATCATGAATGGATGCTCAGGACAGCAATTGAGGAGGAAGAGAAAACTGCAATTCAAACAAGATGGAACAGTTTAGTTCTAATATCAGACAGAAATGGCTTACCATACGCGTCTGACAACGAAAGGGAAACGCCTGACGGAGAAGACGCTGTGCCGAAGAGGATGCCATCACTGGAAGAGAATTGGAGTCTCTGAAATTTGAATTTAACCACCATCGCCCTCCATTTATATAGACAAACAGGCGGTCAATTGACCAACCGCTCGCTCTCTTTTTCCCGCCTCTCGATGCAGCTACAACTAGTGGATGGCATCGATCGATTTTCGATCGGATTTTTCAAAATCCATATCCGATCCTAAATAAAATAATATATCCATATCCATATCCATATACTCACTGATAAAAATTCAAATCCATATCCTATCCATCGGATTTCGGATATTCTCCACGGATATCGGATTTATTCATGCGACACTAAGACATATTTTGCTAACCTATGACACTAGTTATAACTTCATGATTCATAAATTCATAAATTTAGGAATATAAACTAAAGTCTAAAGTTAATAAAACATCACAAATCAACTACTTTTGTCGTATTCCAACAAATGAGAATTTTCTATAACTAGTATAGTAAGTTCGCTACAAAATATAGTAAAAAATTGGAAAAAAAAAAAAAAAAAAATGAGGCAAATTTTGAATTTTAAAATTGAAAACTTGAAAAGAATGAGAGAAAAAAATAAAATAAAATAAAATAAACAAAATAAAAGAAATAATGTAAGAAATCGTGTCATAGATCCGTAATTCATCCACGCAATGGGTGTAACTCGTAAAATCATACCTCATGCTAAAAAAGAATATAAGCCCCAACATTTGCAGCCGTTAATTTCATGATGTCTAGAATCACTTTAAAAAATCAATGAGACATTCTAAAGTCGCTTATCAATTTATTTTCAACAAACATATACAAGGTGCCGGGACCGGTAAAAATAGACATTCCAAAACTTTGATTTGTTTTCATGATCTACAATTTACTTTTACAAAACCAATAATTAAAAAAATCTAGAATGGTATAAAATTACGGAAATTAAAAAAGTATTACAAACAGTCAAATCAAATTTTTAGTCTAGAAATACATGAATGGACAAGTTGAAATGTAAAAGCAACTCTGGAAAATCATTTACTTTATAATGGCTCGGGATGGTCAGACACAACTATAATTTACTTTACAAAACTTTCTAGCCTTCCTTCCTTTTCTTTATTTTTTTATTTGGTTTAATTCAACCATCATTACAACGATTTTACAAAATAAAATTATTATCATGGTCAGAAGTAAATAATATACACCAATCACAATTATCATTTTATTCACAAACAAACTGCTACAACTACATTCTCCAATCGGTCGCACTTGCATAATTATTATTATTATTATTATTTTAATTCCACTCATGGAACCAAAGACTAGACTTAATATTTCATTACACAAGCATGATGAATCTCAACATTTAAAGGCACAAGCATGATGCAGAGACCGATCTCAATAGAACATGATATATGTATTTTAGATTGGTAAAATGCCCGATAATGCAACACAATATTATATTACAGCCGGTCTCGTAATTAAGCTACTCCGATCTAAAATAAAAGAAAACTCGAGAATACCAAATCACTAACCTGCCGAATGTTATGAAGGAATGTATCTAAGAGTCGCTTTAACAAGCTGACGTGATGCGTAACTACAAGCTTGTTTTGAGATTTCACGCATCAAAGCAGATTTAATGAGTGTTTTTCTTTTATAAATCCAAACTGGTTTTTTTTTTTCCGTGATAAAATTGGTGCCTTTATGTTTATGCTCGATAATCCCAAAGTATAGACTCATTTTCTATCAAAAAACGTTGCATCATCTTCCATAAACCACTCTCTCTGCCTCTCTTCCCCTTCTTTTCTTCCTCCATTCGCTCTTTCTTTTTCTCCCTACTTCTTTTCCTCCTTCCTCTTTTTTTTTTTTCTTTCCCCCTTTCCTTCCTTCCCTCCGTTCGCTTTCTTATTCTCCACTCCTTTCTTTTTTTTTTTGTTTCTTTCCCTTGTTTTTCTCCCTACTCCACCTAAAAATAAAAATCCTAAGGGCTTCTTTTTCCAAACCTGCGGCCCTCTCATTCTCAAAAAAAGTAATCCTCCTCCCAAAAAAATCCTTGTCTCCTTTTAAAAAATCTCCTCCTTTGTCTTTTCTTATTTTCTTTTTTTTTTCTTATTTTTAACGTTTTGCTCTCTTAAAATGAAAAAAACAATAATAAAATAATAAAATAAAATAATAAAATAATAAATAATAAATAAAAAATAAATAATAAATAATAAAAACTGCTTTTTGGGGTCTACAGCAGGACAAATAAAATTCAAGGAAAATAACAAAATTAAATTACCTAATAAATGCAAAGCACAAAACAAAATTTCTAATCTGATTTTCACGAGCAGAAAAAAAATTAAATGAAGAACAAGAGACAAATTCACCACGATCCGATCTTCTTCATGAACAAAAATAAAAATAAAAATAAAAACACATTACCGTAGAGGAGGCAATGCTAGATGAGTTAACACTTGACAGACAGGAAAAAAGAGTCGAAGACGCGACTCGTAAGGAGACAGAATGTCGAAGAAGGTATCCGCGATGCAAGAGAGAGAAGATGAAGAGGAGAAAGTCACGAAGGAGGGAAGATGAAGAGGAGCCCTAATTCCTTAATTCAATAATTGGGTTCTCATGACTTGTGTGAAAATAGCCCATGATAGTGTTATAGCTTTAAATGGAATTCTCAGTTTTGGCCCAACAAACTGCAAGAAAGCTGTGTGCTTTTAAATTATTATACTAGGTTATGGTTTATGATGATTGATTAGGGTCTTCAAGAGCTATAGTTAAAAACTTAAAATTTACAAAGATTAGGATTAAAATTTGTTATTAGATTACATTTGATACTGACAAGACAGAAGTTGTGGCTAGTGATGTTTGATTAGGGACTTTATGTTAAATTAAAATTTACAATATTAGGAATTAAAATTTGTGGTGTTACATTAAGGTTAGGATTTAGGACTAAAAATCCAAGCAGCCTTAAGATCGCCACTGCCGACTTTCCTCCGCTCGCTATAGATGACCGGCTAAATGCCACTGGGCAGGCGCATAGAGCTCCGACATCATTGAAGAGTTTAAAGAGCCACATAAAGCTTTAATTTATACAACGGGAGGGCTTTCTTTGGTTACGCCACTATCAAGTCTACGCGATTCCAAGAATTACTAAAGCTCAAACATCTCGAAGAGATATGTCCAAATTCCACGCCGGGATGATAATGAAGACGTGGATCGCATGACTCCGTATGAGGCTTATCAACAAATTAGGCCAGGGTGTTATAAGTTTAGAATTTACCGTGTTAAGTAGTTAGATTTACAATGTTAGCATGTTAATGCTAGATTTCATAAATTACACAGACTGTATTTATAATTTATAATGTTATTGTTAGGTTTGGGTTTACATTATTATATTTTTTAGTATTCATTTCTAACTTTACTAATTAGATTTTAAAAATAGTACTAAATATTTGAATTAGTAATGAGATCATATCATATTATATAGTGTTATTATAAATTACAATTAATTCAAATATTACCTGATATTATAATATCCAAATATTGAATACACGTTTCGGGTCGGATATGATACGGTTTCTCGGATCGATATGCCTAAATCCATATCCAATCCATATCCATTCAAAAATCGATTTTATCCATATCCATATCCATTATCCACCAACGGATTTTCTACCGGCTTCTGACCGGATCGATCGGGCCTAAATCCACGGGATACTTTATCATATTTGCCATCTCTAGCTACAACGATCACGCTTTATGCGCTTTATATGTATTTATACATTTTATTTTTTTACTTTTTTATTTTATTTTATTTTAATCTTCTGATCAGTGGTATTAACCTTAATTAAGAACTCCAATTACTTTAAAAATCTACAAGAAATGAAAATTAAGGTTTTCCTATAAATATGTCAAGACATGAAAAAAATAAATTCTTTTTAATTTTTATATAGATAAACTTGTATGAATTTGAAATAGCGTATAAAATGATTTATTAACTTTAAATTTATATTTATTATTTATCTTTTATTTATGTTCAAAACATTATGTTTTAGCCATATGCGGTTTCTGGTTTCTTAATAATCATATTTTTTTATAATTATTTATAAAAGTTGTTTTCAGGTTATGGTTACAAATTGGTCAAATCATTTTTTATAATTACTGATTCTAAAATTTTAGAGTTTTGTCCCAAAATATTCCATTTTTTAAAAATAATTACCAAAATAGTTTAAAACCAAACTAATGCTCAAACTATTGCATTTAGGCCACATTGGAATAAACATCATCAAAGGCATAGTCAGAAACTACGGCTTTCTTAATTTTTTTTTTAAAGTTAAAGTAGTAGTCACTGGCTACGACTTTGACTTTTTAAAAAAATAATAATCCAAAGTTGTAGTCAATGACTAAGGCTTCAACTTAAAATCCAAAACCGTAATCAGTGACTACGACAATGGACTTTTTAAAAATTTTCATTTGAAATTACAAATTACATCCACTTACATCCAAATTACAACCAATTCATTAAACATGGCTACATAAACTACCCATTACATCAGCATTACAACCAATTCATCCAAATTAGTCCAGTTGCACCCAAATCACAACCAATTTATTATACAACAAACTTTGATTTCAAATATAAACCAAGTCACTAACTTCTACCTGCATTGCTATTGTTGCAACTTTTACACACAATTACTCACCGCAAGTATATTGATTGTACAAGTAATAAAGTAGACTAATTAAGTTTGGATGTCGAACCCACGAGGACTACGCCTATTGAATACTAATCTATTCTAACCCTAACTTTGTTTGGATGTCAATGGTGGATGAAGACTGAATTAACTTAATTAACCTAATTAATGATTAACTATCAAATTATGAAAGCATCTAGGGTTTTCAGTTTCACCCGAGTTATTCCCAATGCTAAGGATCAAATTGTCATCTAAAAATACGATTTCATATGCTAAAGGTTGATTAACCTCTTCTAGTGTTGATCTCTCTCAAGTCTCAATGTCGCAACACCCTATCCCAATAGATCAGGGTCATGCTTCCCACATCAACCCGACCCATGGGAAGCATTACCTTGCTAACCTCTTACAGATGTGAGAGTCATGCGTATCTCTATGTCATGATCATCTGTGTTCTTCATCCCTAATCTCACTCTCCTATCTCCCTCTCTTGTCTCAAATTGAGTAAGATCATGCAAATAATGGCGCATATCTGCAAGCATTGCGAACGGGATAGCAAAACTCAATATAAAAAGTGTGAAATAGTATCAAAAGATTGTTCATGATCTAAAAAACATTGTTCCTAACCCGGGGTACGTCATAGCCCTAGACAAAGAAAACTAGAACATAACTAATAAAGGTTCAAAGTAAGATAAATCAGAAAAATGAAGAGGAAGAAGAATTCTAGGATTCTCCACTAACCCCTTCGTTGCCTCGTCAATTCTTCATGTTTCCTTCTAAAATCTCTTTCTTGCCCTTCAAGTCCGACGCTCCGCTCCCTCCTTCTTTATAAATCTCTCACCTCCTCTTATACTTCAATTTAGGGTTCATTTTCTCTAATTCGACGTGCCTTTCCTGTTTGAGGTCTCCTAAGGATCGACTCCACCTACTTTGCTTACAGCCTTCATTTCTTAGCTTTTCTCTCAATTTTCACAGCCACCTAAAGTGATTGCGAAGTTGGCTAGAGAGATAATAACTACATTACATTGCGAAATTTTCGCAATGACTAGGGTCATTGCAAAAATGGTTGCGAACTTGACCAAAGGCTGCCCAACTGCACCGCAAAAATTTTGTAGCCATTATAGTGATTGCAAATGTGATTAGGAAATCCACTCGTCCTCTCTTTTGCTTCAATTTCGATCTTAGTTCATTCTTTATTCATGCTTATGATCTCGAGGTGCGTGTAACTTGCCTCAATAACTCCATTGCTACCAATTTGCATCTAATTACTACAAAAATCACAAAAACTCAAGATTTCCATTAGTTTCAGCCTTAGAGACTAATAACAAGCTAAATCAAGGGAATACGGTGATAAGTACTCAATTATAGCAGCTAAAAAAATACATGTAGAAACACGTAATTTGAGCACTCATCACACCCCTAACCAGCTTATTGCTAGTCCCTTAGCAATGCAAGAGCGGAAAATGTAATCATGATAAATTTAGATTAAGTATTAATTAACATAATAATTACACAGATAAATCCTAGTCAATTTCATTATGTGGATTGACTCAAACATAACTCGTTTATTAAACGAGATTCAAACAAGATTATACGTAACCCAAACACACACAAAATATGTTAGTATCATGTCGAGTTTGTGTGTTATATCAAATTTGTCATTGTGGTTTGGGGAGATACCTACCTGGTTTTAATTGGTAATATTTTACAAGATACAAAATCAATATTATTTGCTCATCGAATATAAACATTTTTTAACAATAATTTTCGATGAAGATAATTTATTTATATTTATTATAAATACATCAACTACGATTGGTTTTATATTTTACCAGATAAATTTTTGAAAAATGTTTTAAACAATAATTAACATGTTTTTACTCAAAATCTCTTTACATGAAATAACTTTATAGCTATGTTAATTGATGATCATGAAATTTTAAATCAATGGTGATAATGCATACTTATAACAAAAATGGGCCTAAGTGAAAATTTTAAATCAATAACAGGACTGGTTGGCATGTCCAGCGTTGCAGAATCATAGTTGCTCGTGCAACAACATTCATTACAATGGGGAAATATGCCACTTTCTCGGCCTTTAACGAAGAAATCATCAGCGCATTTAAAATTCACAACCAGATCGATGACAGCAAATTGGTCGAGGATCTCCTATGGATTAAAAACAAACACAGCATCATCGCATTCTAAATGATCTAAGGGGAAAATTTTTCCAGAATTCTATGCGGTTGTTTCAGGAACCTACCGCTTGGGGCACTGATCGAGGGATTCCATTAAGAATGAACCCGCACTCGCCTCTGTAATATCCGGCTTCCAGACTTTCCGACAACAATCCAAATATGACATTCTCCGGAACAAGTTTCCCATTGTTCACCGTGAGATTTGCAATCTAATCTCACAAATAGAAGAAAAGATGTTATGCCGGATATGTAAAGAAAAAAGGAATAATTATTTTCTATCTTCAAATTAGGGGAAATAAGAATGAAACAGAAAAATCATGTTTTGTATCTAATCTTGAGAGTGTTTAAAAATCTTTTTTCAAATTATTATTTCCATTTAGAAAAATGCATAATCATGCTAAAACATTCTCATTTGCAGAGAAAGAGTGGTATTGTATCCAGCCAGAAAACACAGATGATGAACAGAAAACAAAATCGACACAGAAATTAATATTACGAAAGCAACGGAAAACAAAGAACATAACTTCAAAAAAACAAAGAAATCAAGAAAAAGGGAGAAAAAATCAATCAAACATAACCGACCTGTTTGTAGAGAGAAGAACGAGGATGAAGATCTTGACGAACGAGGCTCGCGATTGAAATGTGAGGCACCTGTAGAAGTTTCAGAGTTTCCTCGCGCACATCGCAGCTTCTTGCTCGGGTTTCATGAACGCCCACTTGTATTCCATTTTTTCCTGTCACCATCGCCCAGGCTGGGCTGGAGAAGAGAGCTGGCTGAGTAAATGAGGGGAAGGGGAAGGAAACCTGCGGAATAATTAAGTGGTCAATGCCCGTCGTTGTGGACGATGGCCTTTGTTGGGAATTTTTTAAATTCAATAGCCGGCATTGTGAACGCCGGCCTTTGAACTTTGCTAAAAGTCGTCGTTCACAACGACGGCCATTGCCACCTACTCCACAACGCACTAGTTTGGTCATATTTTTGAAACTAATAATAAAATTCGGATTTTTTATTTTAAAAACACTATTCACGTCAAAAACTCGAAAACAGAATTCTATTCCTCCTAACCAGGTATATAATATATATAACAATACTGGGTAATTTTTTTCATTCGGAAGGAACACCAATAATAATACAAAGCAGTGCAGTGAATTATCTAAAAATGGTGAGAGGAAGGATGAAAAAAACCCTTACCACAAAATAATCGAAAAGTTCTTAACTCCTCCTAACTTGGAGGGGAGGAGTTCTACGATCGAGCAACCAGTGTCTAGTACCATAATAACTGATCTTACAAAGGATTACTAGCCATGACTACTAAAATCGACAAAATTTAGCATCAGAATGAATCAAACACAAGTGGTACCTGATATAGAACCCGAGAATTGCTTAGAAATGTAATCTATGCATCTGGAACTTTGGAACAACTTATCCACTCTTTGCCATACTGCATACTGGACCTCCAGAAGTTCCTTTGCTTTATCCTGTAGACTTGACTGACGCCGAATAGTTTCACCATGGATCTGATTATAGAGGAATTTACACAAAATCTTAATGATCCTTCCACCCAAATCTTAAAGAGAACACTTCCCTGCTTCCCTCGGTTTTGTTTGAAAGATAAGACTTTTAAGATACTTTTAGCAGATAAGATGAATCGGTTTGAATATTCCATGACAATTGACAACAGTGATGAGTTTCTACCTTATAAATATTTGTCACTATTTAAAAACTCTTTTAATTTCTAAAGCTAAGCATGAATATTGCTCCTCACCTTAAACATTCTAATAAAAAAAGACAACATTAATTGTGAGAACTGAGAAGTAACAGTAGCATAAAAGAAATAGAGAGAGATCCACTTTTAAAACAATCTGATAACAGTGCTACAGATAACCTCAAAATTGTTTCCTGCAAGAAGTCTCAGTGTATGCAAATAATCCAACAACAGTTCAATTCAAAAGCACAAGCTGGCCTGTATCAGTCCTGCTCATTATCGCCATCTGAGATCAAAGCATCCGCATCTCCACATCCAAAGTAGAAGAGGATAAACTTTAATGTAAATTGTGAAGGCTGAAACTGCAAAATAAGTGAAGTACAAGATGTAGACTTCTGCCCAAGTGTTTCACCAATGGCAACATATCCACAGCATTCAAGCATTGCAAGTGCTACACTTGAACTTACAGCTTTTCTTCTCTGCTGAGGACTGGCAGAAGTAAAAAACTGAGAATGTGGCAGATCAGATCTTCTGTTCTCCAATTTATCACCTTCAGCAATCTTCTTTTCACTAGAAATATCACTGGGTTCAAATACTATTTGCCCAGAAAGTGTTAGAAACTGAAGGCAAGAAGAAAGGTGCTTTTTCAGCTTTTTTTGGAGGCTCAATTGGTTTGTTGCGAACCTGGATAAGTTCAAATAAATTCTTGTAAACTACAGAACCAAATGTAAGATAGAAGATGGTGTTGGAACTAGCAAGTCTTAAAAACCTCAGTTCCCATATGATTAAGGGTGCAGGAGAAGAACCTTTATGATATCTAAATTGATGGAGCTTTGCCACTGACTCTTGGGCAATAGTGAGAGTGTGACAAGATCTGGGATTTTCTCCTGGAAATGAGGGTTTTGAAAGTCATCCTTGAATTGGATGGGATTCAAAACAGGGTTCTCAGAATCTTTATGAGAACCTTCTGTGGAAGAGACAAATGGCAACTTAACATTCACGACTTCTTTCCCACTTGCATAAGAATCAATGTTAGAAGATCCTGAGAACATTGTCTGATTAACCCTGATGCAATTGCAAGTCATCAAAACTTCATGTTAATAAACAAGAGCCAAACAAGGAAAGAAATTTTTAAATATTGAGAGCCAGAAATTTAGGACATTGATCTATTGTTTTTTTCCAGATAAATTAGAATTCTTCAATTGAATGAATTGAAAGAAATTCTCACAACCCTAACTCTTCCTGTAAAAATTCACTTTGCCTCCCTATTGTTGAAAACCATAAGATCATATTTGAATAGAAAAACCAACCAATGACCCAATGATTTAAGTGAAAAATGAGCAAGAATCAGACAAAGACTAAAATTTACCACAGATAGACCCCATTTTGATCAACATGAGTAGTTGCCAAAACATCCATATTCGGTGACAGAGACAGTGCTGTTACAGATACATCAACATGAATAGCATCTATTCGTCTCGCTAAGATAACATCCCAAATTCAAAGTGTCCCGGTCCATGCCAGATGTTTGTAAGCCATTTGCCATCCTTGCTAAACACAAGTCTGTAACACGGTCTATAAGGACCTTCAAATTTCCGGAACTATTCTAATGCCACAACATCGAACAACCGGATAACAAAATCATCAGCGTAGAAGCAACAGACCTGAAAATAATGCCAAACAACAATTCAACAAAATGAACATAAAGGTTAATAGAGATAGAAACAAGTGGTGACTAGGATATGAAGAGAAGGCCCAAAATAGTCTATATATGCAGCACCATTGGAGCGATCATAAACAATCTTCACCACAGCACAACCAATTTCCCATCTGGATTTTAGTCCGCAGCCCTTGAAATCCCAAACCTGCATGATAAACCCCAAATGGTGAAACAACCCAGAAAAGGATTACAAAACAACATAGCTCTCCTCTGCATGCTTTCTTAACCATAATGAATATTAGCGTATTACGGCATCTTCATGCTAGACCATAAGACCTGACTTAGAAAAGAAAAATGGCACAGTGCACATGCATGAGAGGCTAGTTATATCACATACACCACACATGCTAAACCTATGAAAAAAACAGGGGAAAAAAAAAGAATAAATAAATAAGCCACACATGCTAGATTTATGAAATTCCATTGGATGCCCTAAGTTAGTGATAGTTTAAACTCCTTTTAAAGAAAGGGTTCACTACTTTCACTGCAATCAAAGGACCTTTACTAAAGCCCATTGATTTTTAACATCATTTCTTCACTATGTAGCATCAATCCCCAAATTGAAATTACAAAAAGGAATCCAATTTGTAATAAGTGAGACATCATATATGCTAGTTTTATAAGAAACCATCCCACAAAATGCTAATAAAACCTGTAAGCGTACATAGTTTTGACTTATTAGGTAAGACAAAGGTTTGTTTGACTGACGATAAAAGTGTTCAGCGACATCCTTTTGGAACGTGGGAGTCAATGAAATTGAGATTGCACCAATTAGTACATAGAGAAGATTTTAAGATGGAGAAAGTAAAGTCTGTAGGCAAAACTCTCTAATTTACTCAAATACTAGCTTAGATAATCCCCCCTTTTGAATCAAAAGGGGGTGAACATAAATGTGGAAAATGGAATGATTATTTACACCATATATCACGGTAACAACACAAGGGCCCAACTCCATACAATTCCACACTTTTAACTCTTCCTCTTTCTCCTTTAATAATATTTCCCTATTTCCTAAACCAACAAGAGGACAAAAATACAGTTCTGCAATCGTCTAGCACACGCCTATATAAATCATCAAAAAAAGAAAACATCAACATGATTTTTGACATCCACTACAGATTTATTATGTTAAGACATGATAATACAGGTCACCAACATTTTTGAGTAAAAGGACACATAACATAATATCGTCAAAAGAAGGAAGATGCACCTTTATATCACCATGATAGCCTGCACTAATCATTAAGGTATTTGTCGAATCACAAGCAACTCCAACCACTTCTCCAACATGGGCACAGCTTCTTTCAGATAAGTCGACATAACTGCCTCGGCTGATTCCTGATTGAAGATTAAATCGTTCAATCCAACCACCTGCAGTCCCAAGAACAGAAAAATTGCCACATGCACTGATGGCACAGTTCACGAGACTTGACATTATCAACTCAGGTTAAACATACCTTGTACGCAAGCAACCCATCAGTAGAGATTTCAAATTTTAGATACATCACCATCACTCAAAAGATAAGAATCCAAATTTTCAGAAAGTAATTATATAAATGTCAAAAGTGATCATCAAAATCCTCCCTATATACTTCGGGGCTTCCTGGCTCACTCCTCTTTTTGTTTATATATATATTTTCTCACTTTACCTATCAAAAGAAAATTCCTAATAATATGCTGAAGTTCCCAGTTCCCACTTCATTTGCTGATTTTCCATAACACACAACAATTGGATTTTGTGCATGTATTGAAAATTAATTTGTCCACGTATTAAGGTGATGAAAATTTTTGGAATGGTAAGACGATAAAAATTTACCTTAACAGGTGTCTGATTTTCAGGGCATGGTTTCAGGATATGCTCCCAAGGACAAAGTTTTAAGTCTCCATACATATGCTTAAAGTAACCATGTTACATAACCACATTGCACCAACGCGCCTCCCTGATTTCAGCTGGGTACTGGTATTGGAAACAGAAAGTTAAATAGAAAAGAGTATTATTTTTTATTAATCAGAAACAAAATATAGAATATATAAATGATAATAAATAAGGTACAAAAGAAGGAAGAGAGTTCCTTCCCTCAAAACAAATTTTAATCAAAGTTAGAAGACACCCCTCTATTAAAAACTATAAACACATATAACTGCCAAATATCTTGAACTTTTTTGCTTCACAACTGCCAGCCAATTGAGTTATATAACACTATGAACTTCTTCCGTGCAACAGTATAAGAAGCTCAGAAAGAGGAGCAGAAGTGAAGTAAATCCCAACCAGGCACCATTAATCTTAATTCAGCCCACATGGTTCCCCTCTTTTCTTATGTGCATTTGACATCCTGTGAAAAAAACGGCATTTTCCAAAGGAGGTTCCAAGGTATAGAAGAGACTAGTGATTTATGAATATCTTGAGGTTTTAAAGAGGCAGATTTAGTTTGAACGAGAAATGAAACATCAGAAACCTGAATGGCACTTGAGATCTGAACAGGTATGAACCCACTTGACTGGTAGAGGAACAGAGGCATTATAAGACTGACTTGTTTAGATTATCAATGAGTAAATATTTTTATTTCTGATCTTTATGTAATTAAGATAACATAAAACGCTTGATCAGTTAAATGAATTACACAAATGGGAAGGAACATAAAACATCCAGGTATACAAAGAGCCAGTAATGTGGTCCAGACATCTGTAGGTTGCCATATAAACAGGAGTCATATAATTTCCTTTTTATGAGTTCAAATGAATCCATTAATGCCTGAAGTAATGCCCATAGAGAAAGATCATACCAAAATCAAATGCAATAACAGGCTTCAACTTTACCTCTTTCTCCTAAAAGTATGAAAAAAGAACTCAATATGGTTAGTTGCTCAAATTCAGTCATTCTACAACAGTACTAATTGGAAATTAAAATAACAAGTAGAAGTTTATACCACACACAAAAAGACCAGCATGCTTGTTGTTCTAACAAAGAAGCAAAGATAACATATCTCTACAACTACATGTATATGAAATATTATCTAGAAGTCAATCTGGGAAGCAATGCTGGGAGAGTTTGAAAGAACATTTGCCTCCACTAATTTAAATATAAAAATTTATCTGAACTGCAAATATGGAACCATTGCATGTTTGAAAATGGATATAAGACATTCTTATGGCGTTAAAATCCCCCCAAAACACCACTACGGATAAGTCAGACCAAAAAAGTCTTGTAGCTCAATCCAGAAACCATATTGATATTATTATTATTGGGGCTATGAATCAAGGTGAGCCAAAAGATCCCCTCTTCATCCTAATTGTTACCAAAAAAGGACACTAGAATCACCTTTGAGCAACCCACTCTTCATTTTTAACTTTGTTTCCCTATTTATTTCTTTAGCATAAGATTCCTTACAACTCACCAAAAAGGAATCAGGGAAGCCACATGATATAAGCCATATAATGAAATATAAGCATATCTAAGTTTTGTACACTTCTTAAAAAAAAAAGAAAATACAAGTCGTTGCCTAGTCATACCTTCACCCTGAGTTTCTTGGCTCTTTTAGTTACATGACTGTTGGTCCTGATCACAAAAAATGAACTAAGAAGTGAATTATTGTTATCGGATGGTAAGACGTGACTGTTCAATGAAAGAAGTGATAAAAACACAATGTACATATGTACATAATAGGGGACCTATGAAACAGAATCAATCTTCACTGTCATTTATGCCTAGTCCAAACAGAGATGCCTCATAAAAGAGATTTCACCAACATCCACCCACCCACCCACCCACACATACACACACACACACACACACACACACATATATATATAAAGCCATAGCACTACTCGGCAGAGCGCTCGTGGAGGTGTCTCACCTTGAGCATTTTTAGGTTTTTTTTTCTTTTTTCTTCTTCTTCTTTTTCTCCATTCTCTCCGTTGTCGGACTGCGCATAGAAGCCCTAGGGCCATAGTTGTTAAATCGAGATTCAAATCAAGAATCGAAATGCTTGATTAGTGAATCGAGAATCAAATCGAATCGTAAGATTCGTTTTACATTTTTTAAAATAGTTAAAATATATGTAATTTCATATAATTCCTAAATTGTGTTATTTAAATTATTTGTTTAAATGGGATAAGCTTTTATAATATTTCTCCAAATAAACCATACCAAGTTACCAACCAAGTCTAAAAGAAGTTAAAAGAGATCCAAAGACTAGTCTAGTTGTTGAATATACTAATGCTAATAAAATCATTTCATATAATAATTAACGACTAATAAAATTAAACTAAGCTATCATCTCTAAGTTCAAGGTTGTCATCATCATCATTCTCTCTTTCTCCAACCATAACCAAGTCCTCTTGCTCTCCTTCTCTTACCCCCAGAAACTTCGTCTTTCACCCTTTTTCGCTTCTCGTATTAAAGGTTGGAGTTGATTATTCCACGTTAATCAATTCTTACAGCTGGCTAAGTTTTTTTTTTTAGGTATTTTAATCTTTTATTTTGGTGATTTTTCAATTTCCTGGTCTGTTGAGAATCGGTATTAAATTGATTAATGTGAATCGATTCGCCATTTGGCAATTCTGTCTTCAATTCAGGCATATTTTCGATTCTTTAAAAGAGTTTCTGATTATTCATCATCGAATCGTGAAGTTAACTGTGGAATCGTACGATTTGATAATGCTGCCTAGGGCTGTTAACAAAGACCAAAACGATGCCGTTTTGAGTTGCACCTAGAGTTTTAAAAAGAGCCTTCAGTGCACCAAAACGACACAATTTTGGATCTAGACGGGCCATAAAGACGCTATTTTGGACCTAGAAGGACCAAAATGATGTTGTTTTGGACCTAGAAAAAGCCAAAACGACGTTTTGGCCCAGATGCCTAATTTTCGAGATTTCAACCCCTCCAACCCATTTCTGCCATGTTTCAACTCCAAAAAAAAAAAAAACCAGAGCCTCCCAACCGTTGTATAATCCCTATAGAAGAGAAGAAGCAAAAAATCAACCAAAATAGCCAAGAAATTGTGAGAAAGTCATGTAAAAATAGGAAACAATCATCATAAAATATATATTTGACATATGGTGTGCCTCGCTTAAAAAAGCCTACGCCCTAAATGCGCCTTGCGCTTCAAGGCCACAAAAGGCTTTTGTATATATATATATATGCATATGTGTGTGTATATGTATAAACAACAACCACCACCAGATAACAGAAACTTTGTTAAACAACCAACTTTCCTAAAACAGCCGCAGTGATTTGAAGCACATTAATATCATGTTTCTCAACACCCTCCCTCACGTGCGGTCACATACCTGCACGTGCAGAGTCAAACAAACCAAAAATAGTCCTACATGAACTTTCAAATAAACAAATGGGGATTAAATTGCAAAGAGATGGTTCGAATCCAGGACCTCCTACCACCAAGCTCTAATACCAAGTTAAACGACCAACTTTCCTAAAAGCTCAAGCATGTATAATTTGGGTTTAATATGAATATCATGCTTCTCAATAAACTTAAAATAAATGCCCAAGTAAAGGTCTATTTTGCAAGGATTTGGGGGCCTAGGTTATGGCTATATATATTTTTTGATAAGTAAGAGAAGGAATGCATTAAGAGGCACAAAAAGGCGCCAAAAAGTATACAGTAAGTATACAACCAGCCCACAAAGCAGGCACAAAACAAAAACACCCGCAGCCAAGAAAACAGAGACCCTCAACCTGGAAATAACTAATCCACAAAATCTACAATAGAGGAGGGACCTGAAACATGAAAATAAAATCCCTAACCCAAAGATTGTACAAAAAATTCAACTTAATTCTATGAATGATTGTTTCCTTGTTCTCAAAAGCTCTTATGTTTCGTTCATACCACACCGTCTAGAAAAGGAAAATGGGAGCAGCATACCACACCTTTTTAGATCTTCCCATAAAAACCCATGCCAACTAAGAAGCACCTCCTTCACCGTGGAAGGGAGCACCCAAAACACACCAAACAAGGAAAAAACAAAGTTCCATTAAATCATGTGTCAAGTCGCAATGAATGAGAAGGTGATCAGTGGATTCCTCCTCCTTCTTACAGAAATAGCACCTATTTGCCACCTCCACCTTTTTTAATGTTTGTTCAACATTATTTTATTCCACGTAGCCTCCCAAGCGAAAATCTTTGCTTTAGGAGGAGCCCAAGCGTTCCAAATTACCTATGTGTACCCATTCTGAAGGACGCACCAACATATTTAAGATGTTGTGCTTATTTATCAAAAAAAAAAAAAAAAAAAAAAACATATTCAAGATGAATCCATGTTAAAATTAATTGATCGGTTGAGTGCCACGTGTGCATTGTAAGTTGAATTTTTTTTTTTGGAGTCCTTCCTATAATTTCAGTGTACCTCAGTAATATTTAGGGTGTGCCCCCCTCTTTCTAATTGGTATTTTTTCACTTCTTATTTGCCTATCAAAAAAATTAGTCAACATCCAAAAGATTAATTTCATACTAGTCAACTTTACATTGGAAGTTAACACACAAATAGCTTACTATCTTTGATTTATAGCCCACTGATTAAATTGTATACAAACATTACAGTTCACTAAAATGGAAACTGAAAATCAACAGTGTGAGTGTGTGTGTATAGAGAGAGACAGATCGTGGTTAGATGAATGTGAGAGTGAATAAGCGTTTCCTTACCAATAAGCACTAGTTCATGAGGACACTGCAGCAAGAAAAAGCAAAATTGTAAATCAAGTAAGTTTCTAACTACGTAAGAAGAAGGATACAAAATTTCTAAAAATGTTACGTAGAAATATCTGCTTGAATATTGCCTGATAAAAACATGGATGGGTACAAGAAAAGAAGATGCATTTTTTATCGAGGAATCCTACATAGGCAAATTTCTGTGACATCGTGGATATAAGAACAAGACTAACAACACACACACACACACCAAATAAAGTTTGTAAAAAAATGCCAGATGATCATAAATGATGGGATACACATACGTAAATCAAGATGCATTTTTATCAAAAAAAACACCCTGTAGCGGCAGCTGCTAGACATTCCAACAAAATGCCAGAACGCAAAAGCTTTATATCCATCTAATCGTCATACCCCAAAAAAATAAAACCCCAGCTTGTGTTATCCGAACCTCCACCAATTCCAAAAACTACAACCCACAAACTCCTCGATAATCTATAGACCAAAACACTGGAAATCGACAAACCCAGATTTGATAAGAAAGAAAATCTCTGTAAAAGTGGATTGGTCAATCAGAGAATTTTTAACATTAACATTTTCAATTTTTTTCCAAATTATCTAACGGTTATACGCCTTTGCCATTATGTGCTCAAATTACCATAAAATCAATATTGCAGGGAAACAAGAGGAATAGAAGGAAAAACAAAATTTAGAATCTCGCCTGTGTGTCTGTAAAATAATCACGAGACAATTAACTTTCAAAAACAAAACAAACTAAATGATCAATATATTCAAAGTTGTTGCTATTTAAAAAAAAGCAAAATTACAAACAAATATTCGAATGATGGAGTAAAAAATTTATAGTTTATATTTTCCAATAATTCAAAACCTAATAAAACGTATATTTTCCAAAATATCTAATTGGTTTAATCGCTCCTCGCCATCAGCTCAAACCAATTTTTTTGATAAAAACCTCAATATTGCTAGAAACCTGAGGAATAGAAGGAAAAACAAAATTTAGAATCTCGAGTTTCCAAAGTCCTATTTGAAATAATCACTGAGACAGTGCTTTCCAAAAACAAAACAAAACTAAATGACTAACAAGTATTCAAAGTTGTTGCTATTTAAAAAAAGCAAAATTACAAAACAAATATTCAGCTATTGGAGGAAAAAAAAAATTTATAGCTTATATTTTCCAATACCCCAAAACCTAATAAAACGGATATTTTCCAAAATATCTAATTGGTTTACAGTCGTTCCCTTTGCCATTGCAGGCTCAAACTACCATAAAAACCCAATATTGCTAGGAAACGGGTTAGAAGGAAAACAAAATTTAGAATCTCAGTTTCCAAAGTCCAGAAATAATCACGAGACAATTAACTTTCCAAAAACAAAACAAAACTAAATGACTAACAAGTATTCAAAGTTGTTGCTATTTAAAAAAGCAAAATTACAAAACAAATATTCGGAGGAAAAAAAAAATTTATAGCTTATATTTTCCAATACTAACCTAATAAAATGAATCATGTAAATTCAAAACTAAACTTGAAATTTTTTTCCGTTCTGCAGCTTTCTCACTTTTCCGTCAACTAGAAAGGGGTAAACAAATAAAACGTCGAACATAACATCATCAAAACGGTTAAAAAGTATGCATAAAGATAGCGATAATACATTGTAAATCTGCCAAGCTTTGCAGCGTGGCTGGTGTGAGACAATGCCCAATCTCTGAACAGATAACGGAACAGTACTTGTGATGTATCCTATTGCTCTAAAGGGTTCGAAGATTCCCATCTCGTTTTCGTGTTCTAGGGTTTCTCCCTCGATATTCACGTAAAGCGGGAAGGTGCGGGAAGGTGGGAAACGGTTCCAGTTATGGATTTCCTCTTACTTTCGGGGGATTAGGGTTTAGGGGGGTCATTGGAGCAGTTCAAAATGACACTGTTTCATATGAAAACTATAACGCTATACTTCGCCAAATAAGGAAGGTTTAGGAATATATATATATATATATATATATATCAAGGTTAGTCTTGCGATACAATCTTTACCGTCTTGCGCTACAGCTGTCTTGCAACATTACTTGTTGTATCGCAGCGCGTGGCCTCCTTCTTCTCAATCAGACTGTCTTGCGATACAATCCTGTGTATTGCAAGACACTTCCTTCTTAGCGCTGGAATTTTCGCCTTGACTGGTCTTGCGACACAAGCGGTCGTGTTGCGATACATTTCCTTGTTTCCCGTAGGCTTCTTTCTTGCGATACAATGTCTTGTATTGCGATCGTCACTTCCTTCTGCTGCACCTTAGCCATATTGCGATACAGTTGCTCATACTGCAACACTTTCTGCTCCTTTTTATGCTCTTTTCTCACAATACAGTGTCTTGTATTGCGAGACCAAATCCCAATTCAGTTGCTCTTTATCTTCTTGCGATACAATCGGTGGTCTTGCAATACCTCTCAACTTAAGCCTAAAATTTGTATCTCAACATCCTTCAGCCATCTTCTTCTACAAATGTCTGCGATACACTCTCCTTCATTGCAATACACTCTGCTGTGCTGCATTTGCTCATTTTTGCTGCTCTTCTTTGCTGATTTTATTTCTTTTCCCAATAATTCCTGCAAAACCCAAGTTGGATTAATATTCCATAAATCTGCATAAAAATCAATAATAATTATCCAAAAACTACCAGAAAAATGGGTGAAAAATTAGATGAGTTTTTGACTCATCAAACTCCCCAAACTTAAGATTTTTCTTGTCCTCAAGCAAAGAAAGGAAAATTTGTTTGTCCTCAAACAATTAACTCAATTTTTTTTTAGGACATTTTTCTGGTTTGCTCAAGCATCTTTCCTTATGAACACCTTGGTTTCACTTAATGGTAAGCTATAAAACTACTCCTGAGTTTGTTCAAATTCAAAACATAGGAAGGGTTATCATTAAATTTACTAATAAGATGAATAATTTGTGTAATCTAAACAGTTTAATTTCTTTCCTGATCAATGTGTGTGTGTGTTGGTCTTCCTTCTTTCCATCTTTGCACAGTAGTTTACCCTCTGAAACCTAAATCAGTTCATAGTTTCTCTTTTGTTCTCTTAGGGTCCCATAAGTTTGTGGGGCATATCAATCTCCATTAATGTAGGCAAGCATACCCTTCTAGATCAGCCAGGTCTTTGAGGTTTATAATGTGTGGCTTGGGTGCTTGGTGAAAAGGAATTTTATGGTTCAAATTTTAAAATTGCTCTCCACACACTTCACTTCATATTTGTTGCCTTTTCTCCACATTCTCTTCTTTTGTCTTCTAAAATCCCCCAAACTTAGTTTGGTACATCTTTTACATCATAATACTCCTTTCTGGAACTTTTCTTTTTCTTCATTCTTGTCAGGATTAGGAAATTGTGCAAGGTCTTGTCCTCTTAAGCTTTCTACCTTTCTTAGAGAGTTTTGAGTTAGTAGCTCCCATACCAGTTGGCATTAAGGTACTAGGTGTTAAAACACCCCTCAGAACTTAATAACTCAAGGAAGGCTACAAGACAAAACTAATTTCTCCTTGATCACTTTTGTTATGTCCAGTTTCTTTTCCGAGTTACTCATATCACTTAATTTCTCAATTCATTCCTCCTATCCCATCATTTTTTCATATTCCAAAAAGGGTACTCCCCCAAACTTGCCTATTTTCCTGTGATTTGTATTTGATCTTATAGCAATTTGGGCAAACCAGTTGCCATTAAGGTACTAGGTGTTAAAACACCCCTCAGAACTTAATAACTCAAGGAAGGCTACAAGACAAAACTAATTTCTCCTTGATCACTTTTGTTATTTCCAATTTCTTTTCCGAGTTTTTCATATCACTTCATTTCTCAATTCATTCCTCCTATCCCATCATTTTTTCATATTCCAAAAAGGGTACTCCCCCAAACTTGCCTATTTTCCTGTGATTTGTATTTGATCTTATAGCAATTTGGGCAAATCAGGGTTCTTTACTGTAGGATGAGATTTTAAGGAGGGACATTGCCTTTTTATTGTTGGGTGATGAAGAAGTTGGCTTTAAGGCTCAAAGTAGGATCTATTGTGTATGCTCATGCATATGAATAGGGTGGGTTTTGAAAGGCTCAAAATGCCAAGAATGGCCTGGATCATTTCCTTCTAGCTATGATGCCTAGGATTTCATCTCAACTGATAATTGTACAAGTTCTAGGACCCAAGAAGTCAAAACGGTTAACTGATTTCAAAAAATTCATCTAATCTTAGCATAATTTGTCAAGGTGTTGACCATGTGTACATTCTTCAGGATAACCCAAATCAAAACTGTTTACTAAAACACAATCACAAATCTAATTAGTTTCACTTTTGTTCAACTCTTGCTGTGTTTTGAAAATTTGACAAGGTTCAGTTATAATTTCACAACTTCCCATTCTCAAATTGGTTGTTCCCTACCCCAAATGCATCTAACTATTGTTTGGTTCTTATTCTTTTGTTGTGTCAATTAGTCATTTTCAGCTCAATTTTAACTCTTAAGTTCATTCCAAGAAATTTCTTGACACAAGCAAGCTCAGCTATTTATAATTCAATTCATCCCAAAAAGATTTCACAATGCAGTATTTGTAAACATTCATTTCAAGCAAACATCAACACACAAATTAACACAAGAAGAGATTTCTCAAGATTTCTTTCATAAATTTCTTTGAGCTTTCATTTATACTGGTAGAGTGCTACAAAATTTGATGGAATGAATCATTTTTTTCTTGTGTAAATTAACTTTAGGAGGGGTTTCCTTTGAAGATTCAGGGTTTTGAAGCTCTCTCTGTCTTACCAGCTCTTTTTCTGCCAGTTCTTTCTGCTTCTTTTCATACAGTGCAACCTCCTCTACTGGATCCATGCCTCAATTAGTTCCAACTTCAGATTTATATCCCTATTTGACATCTCTCTTTTTAAGTCTTCATCCCTTTCCTTCTGTTGTTCTGTGAACTTCTCTATCATCTCTTTCAGCTCCTCCCTCAGGGGAGCATCCCTTTGTTTAATTCCCTCAGAGAGAATATACTCTTGCTCCCCTGCTTCATTCCACAGCACAGACAAAGCTTTTTCTAACTCTTCAGCCCTCTTCTTATCTCTGTCTTCTAAATCCTTTTTCAATTCAGTGTCTCTTTTTTCTAATTCTTCCCTCATAGCATTTAACAATTCTTTCACATCACCACTTCCTTGGCTTTTTCTCGAGCTCTCAGCTTGTTCAGGGAGATTTCTTTGCTGCAATTGCAACTGGAGTTGCTTGTCCCTTTTTTCAAGTACATCATAGAGAGCATTCTTTTGTTTTTCTGTCTCTACCCAGTACAACTTATCTCTCTCTTCCAGCTCTTTTCGTATCTCTTCATCCCTTATTTTGATGACCTGCTCCGAGTATTGATCTCTCTTTTTTAGTTCTTGATGCAGGTGATCATCTCTTATCTGCAGTTGCAATTGGAGATGCTGGTCCCTTTGTTGCATTTCCTTTCTCATAATCTGGAGCATCCCCATCATATCATCATCTCTCTGTCCTTGTCTTGAGCCTTCAGCTTGCTCAGGGTAGTTTCTATCATTCCCAGGAGATGCGTGATGGGTTGAATGGATATCTCTTGCTTCTTGATTTCTGCCCCATGTTGGACTTAAGCTTGTAGTTGGTGTTAACAGGTGCCATGATGGGAGTTTGTTTCTTGGTATTTCCTCACCTGCACCATCGTACAATGGCACCATTGGTACTTCATCTCTGTTCTCTTCTCCCAGAATCACCTCTTCCTCTGAAGGCATGTTGAGGATTGGGGTGCTGCTCCTGCAGGTTGGCTCTGTGCCCTTAGTAAGGTATAACATTTCATTTGCCTCTTCTGTAGGCTCTATGTTCTGCTCCAGTCTTGGTGCTTCTTCTCTTTCCTCTTCTACCACTGGTTTCTCTTTTCTTTTGTTCTTTGGCCCCCTGTTATGCCGAAGTAAGTGTTAGAGGAGATACCTGGGCAAGATATTTCCTCTTCCCAGTAGTAGGCAAGTTCCTGCATGCTGCACAACTTGGTGATGGTTGTTGGATGAGGCATGTACCCTCGATACTTTGTGTTGTAGTAGTCCAGAATGGACTCTTCAATGATCTTCCCCACATTGATTTTGTACTTCTTGAGTAGGGCATACAATACAATTGCTTCCTTCCCTCTCACTGTGGTGTGATGTTTGGATGGCAGGAGAGTAGAAGCTATGAAGTAGAACCAAACCTTGGCTTCCTCAGTTAGAGAACCTCTAAATATTTCTTTGTGCTAGTCCTTTGAGGTGGAATGCCATTTGCCTTTCCCATCATTGAGAAGGTCTACTATTTTCTGGTACTCTGGTTCTTTTTTTAGCTTTTTGAACATATGCCCATCTTTTGTTGTCTGCAGACTGAAGATTCTATTAATGGTATCTCGGTCAAAAGAGATCCATTTGCCTCTGACAAACACGCTTTTCTCTCTCATATGCACCATGTTTGCATAGAATTCCCTGACCAAGTTTGAGAGGCCAGGGTTCTTATGCTCTACCAGCTTCTGCCATCCCCTTTTTTCGATGACTTCTTTGAAGGGGGAAATGAGTTGACCGAATCCTCTCTCATAGACAAAACCTCTTTCCTTAAGTTCCTTTTCAAACACAGCTTGAGCTTTTGCTGTGATGAAGGTTCTGTCTTTAGTAGATATTTCAAGGTTGTCTTCTGCTCCCTCAATCCTTCTCTTCCTTTTTCTACTCTCAGTCACTGTCCCTGCCTCTGCCTCTACTCTTCCAGGTATCACCTTTGAACCAGCTCATTCATTTCCATTGAAAGCTCCAGACTCTGTTCTTGCTCTGTCGTCTTCGCTGGTGGAGCCACAACAACTAACTGCTTATCCATTGACGATTGAAGTTCCAGATTCATCCCAGCTTCCATCTCAATCTGCTCGTCCATCGTTTCATTCAGGTCAGGGACTAGATGCTGGGGTTCAGACATCGTATTCTCTGGTTTTAGGGTTTGAGAAGGTTTGGAAGAAAATGGAAGAGGAAAGGTTCAGACATCGTATCCGTCTCGAAGGTGGCCGCACCGAGTCCGATATTGGATACGATACAATCAACGACTCGGTAGAAAATCGGAAAAATTCGGCTGAGATCTCGAGTTAATTCGGTTAACTCATCAAATTACAGAAGAAGAAAAACACGATTCTGTATGTTTAAAATCCTTTCTTACCCATAGCAACAAAAAATATATAAATTTTTTTTCATAGAAATCTGATATTCCTTTCAAAATAACAAAAAACCAACACACTTACCAGGATCCACTAGTTTTCGAACCCTAGGTAATAGGTAGTGCCGCGATTGTGAGTGAAGAAGGTAAGAACTTGCAGCCCAAACAGTCAGGGAAGCTAAGCCGGCTATGGAAGACGGTATGGGGAAGCCAACGATTGAAAACGGTCATCGGGGAAGCCGGCTATGGAAGACGATCGGGAAGCTGAAAGGAAATAAGGGGAGGAGGGTTATCTGTGAGGGGGGGATCGAAAAGGAAAGGAAAGGAGAGGGAGAGGATTTAAATTATATTTATATAAAAATATCACTATATATTTGAGTTATATATGTATGTGATGTGATTAGATTAAACAACGAAATTTGGTTTAATTATAACATTTATATAATAAGTTAGATTTAATCAAAGAAATATTTTTATTTTTATATACAAATTTTATTATAAATAAAAACTAATCAATTATAGTATTTTTAATAATAAATTTTAAAGAAAATTTATCTTAAATAACAAAAAAAAAATCATTTTTATTTAAATTAAGTTAAAGATATATTTGAAATTCTTTTTCGTGATATTTAACCCAACATTTTAATATCAACTATTGAAATAATTTATATTTGAAATTGGTTATAAAGACAAAGCAAAAGTTATTTGTAAAGTAACGTTTTAAAATAACGTAAAATGTTCCCAGTTCGAAATAAAAATATACAAAGTGAAGATAAATCACAACATGATAATAAATCTTTATGATCGTTTTGTCGATCCCAGCATTTATAACTAAGCGAATGATATTTTTATCAGAAAGTGTGTTTTATAGGGTTCGACTATAAAAAAACTACGTTACGAAACGAGTTTTTATAGTGACTATTTTAATAACATGTTTGGATTTGAAAGAAAAATGTTAGTTTTACAATTTTTGTTGGAATTTGTCCCTTTTAAACTATTACCCCTATATTTTTATAAATATTATTGTTGTAATGTATTATAATAGTTATAATTTTTTTTTAATATTGCTTTTGTTAGATAAATTTAATTATTTTATAATACGTATAGTAATAATTATATTATAATTTTAGAATTCTTTAAATAGATAATATAAATCATTTTTGAGAGAATAATATTAAAAAATTTGTTTCATACTTTTAGATCAATTTTATTATACTACAATAATTTATATAATATCTTATAATTTTAAGAACTACATTTATCTTAATTTTCGTATCGGCCGATCATAGACGATCTATTGATCTGGAAATACGTCTTAGGACCCTCAGAATTCGATTGTTCGATCTGCTGGCTTTGAAGCGTTATGCAATTTATTTATTTGGTTTAACGTTGATGTTGTAATCTGGCTTTTTTAACTTCGCGAGTGTTTTTAAACGTGTTGTTTGAGACACGTGTGTCTCTTAGTATACAAATCATATCACAATACACTTGTTCACTTTCTCAGTGACATTTGTATTCTGTCCTGATAATATATTACGTCTGTGTGGGCTATTTTGAAAAGAATCTTTATCTTGTGATACAAAGTGCGTATTTCAACATGGTTGTTGCACCTCTCAGGCTAAACTGTATCGTGATACAGTCCCCGTGTTGCAATACGATTCACTGAAATACAATTTAAAAGCTCATTTTCACTATTTCCAACCCTTTTAAACTCTCCAAAATGCATTGCAGTTTATTTCATTCATTCAAACCCTTCCATTACTAATACAACAATCATTAAATCAATCAAACAACAACTTATGCACCCAATCAATTTCAATTCTAACAGCAATCAAAATTTCAAAATCAACAGGAAAAAAAAACATAAAATAATATTAACTTCCTAAAAACACAAGACTGCGAAATTAAGAAATAAACTCCCCCACACTTAGAATGTGCAATATCCTTTTAGATTCATATAAGGGAATAGGAATACTCCCCCTCGTAGTCAATTGCTGCATAATAAGTTTGAGAAATCCTTATACTCTTTTATCTTTCTTTTTCTTCTGCAGCTTCTTTGTTCTGAAATTCAAATATCAAACTAATCAATTAAAGAATTTAAGCTAAATTAGATCAAAAGAATTCAAAACTAGCTATTTTAAGCTCATTCTAAACCAGTCAACTTAAACAAAAATAGTAAAAATGAAATTAAATGCTAAAAACAGAATGAAAAACTCATTGGGTTGCCTCCCAAGCAACTGCTCAGTTTTCATTCCTTAGCTAGACCTTGCTATTAAGCTCCTTCTGTTCAGTCAACACCCCTTTGTATTTCTTCATCTGGAATTAGTTCCTGGTTCAGTCTTTGTCCATGATAAGGCTTAGTCTCGACCATTCTGTAAGATTCATCTCGAATTAGTTTTTCAGCATTTACTTCTCGAAAGGTTGTACATGGAAACTCTTGCAAGGAGCCCGCTCCATTTTGATTTGAAACACTTTTGAAACAACCCGACTGGAGTATAGAAGCGAGACTAGATCTCTTGCCTTGAATTCCTTCACGAGGATATCTTCGATCATGCCATCTTTTGTTTGTCTTTGTAAATTACGCGTTATCGCGGCGTCATTCCTTAGCTCTTCGGTTCATTCGGTTAGATGGCTGTTCTCATTAGCAGATTTGAAGCCAAAATTCAGCTCTTTGATGGCCCACATAGCCTTGTACTCTAGCTCAAGAGGTACATGACAAAGCTTTCCAAAGACTATCCTGTATGGGGACATTCCAATGGGATTTTTGTATGCAGTCAAGTAAGACCACAATGCATTGTCCAACTTAATGGACCAATCCTTTATGCTTGAACTTACAGTTTTCTCAAGAATTTTCTTTATCTCCCTATTAGAAATTTCAGTTTGCCCATTTGTTTGAGGATGACAAGCCAAACTCATAACATGCTTGATTCCATATCTGTTCATGAGTTTTGCAAATACTTTGTTTGCAAAACGTTTTCCTCCATCACTAATAACAGTTATGGGTGCTCCAAATCTGCTCAATATGTTCCTTTGCATAAACCCAACAATTGTATTGGCATCATTTTTTAGGCAAGTTGTGGCTTCTACCCATTTGGATACATAATCCAGAGCTAGGAGTATGTACAAAGTTTCCAAATGAGCTTGGGAATGGTCCCATGAAGTCAATTCCCCACACATAAAAATATACCTTACTAGGATTCGCCGCAAGGCGTTCGTTCATACATTGACTTCTTGAATTCTGCGTCGGTCGCGATGTTTGCTCCGATTCAACGGTCTGGTGGGGCATGATGTAAGAACCAATTTGTCAATCCTCCAATTTCCTTTTTCTTTGTTATTTGAAGTGCGGTGGGGCAATCCCACATGCTAGATAGTTGACAATGTCAGCATACCAAGGCATTTGGACTAATAACTGGAACAGTTGTTCATCTGAAAAATTTTATGCTATTTTCCTTTCTTCTTCCACTTCAGTAGTTCTTTAATGCAGACCAGTGATCGAGTATCGCATTGTCCACGACCACTTTATCCTTGATTTCAAGATCAAATTGTTGTAGTAGGAGCACCCATCTTATCAGCCTTTGCTTGGCCTCTTTCTTGACCATTAAATACTTGATTGCTGCATGATCAGTGTGGATAATGACATGAGACTCTAGAATGTAAGGCCTGAACTTCTCACATGCAAATACCATGGCAAGCATTTCCTTCTTTGTGGTGGAGTAGTTTTCTTGAGCCTCATTGAAGGTCTTGCTTGCATAGTATATGACTCTGAAAATTTTGTCTTGCCTTTGTCCCAAAGCGCTCATGCATGTCATTGGCTGTCCTTGCATGATTTGAACTCTTTCCCAGTCTGGTGTGGCCATGATTGGAGCTTCAACTAACCTTATAATTTACTTAAATTATGTATGGAATATAGTAAAATCTTATAATTTACTTATTTATTATATTATTAAATATTATATAAGAATATATTTTTATATTAAAAATTAATCTATTTTATTGTATTAAGTTAGTTCAATTTTTTTATGCAAAAAAATAGTTAATACAAATTTTGATAAAAATCAATGAATAAGAGTTTTTTTTTTCAAATCTAATTTTAATATTTTGTATAATTAATATAATAAAAATTAATCTTTAATGTAAAAATATATCTATGTTAAAGGGAAAGAGAGGAGGGATGGGAGAGGGGAGAGAGGAGAGGGAGAGAGTGGGATGTGGGATGTGGGATGTAAATGTATGAATTGTTTTTTGGGAAGCCAATTTGGAGCACTATTTGAAATCATACTTCGGGGAGAGAGTTTTCCCCAAAGTACAACTGAATTTAATGTTGTATTTTGGGTAACCTCTCTTTTAATTATTTATCTTCCATACATATTGCGTGTTTTTCACAACAGGACCCCAATTTTTCCAATTGGATAAGGAAAGGTCAAAACAACATCGTTTCGCAAGCTTCTAACAAAAAAAAATGAATAATTTGAAAAGTTTTGATTAGATATGGCAATTCGGGCAGACGAGTTGTCGACATTGGGCATCAGGTCGGGTCAAATTTGGCTGATTTTGTTAGATAAATTAACGGCGTACAGCATTTTAATTAAGTGAATTAGGCGTCCGGCAGTAGAACCATATTGTCGCCTCTAGTTCGGCGTGGAGTGGATGTCGATGGGAAGGAAGTGGAGGCGGTCGCGGTGAATAAAAGCCCGTCTTAACGTCTGAGTAGGATGCGTATTTTTATTAAAGGTTAATTACGTAAATGTTGTCTCGAGCTTTCACTTTTTTAAGTTGGTTACTACTGAACTAAGATAAAATTTAAAAAAAATCTAAAAATTAAAAAACAACTTTTAATTATCTAATATTTATTTTACTTGAAAAAAAATAAGTTATATATAGATGTAAGTAAAAATAAGGCATTAGATATTAAAATTATGTTTAGAATAATTAAATATTTATTTTAATCTCATAACAATTTAATTAATTTATTTTGTATAATATTGAATATATAACAAAAACTATAACGTGAAAAGGATAATATTATCTTTTCACTTTGTTAAAAGTCACTTAAGTAATTTTATCATTTTTATATATAGGTTGTTAATTTATTTATTACTGATTATTGCTTAAACATATAGGTTGTTTGATAAAACTTTCTATTTGTCGTAGCATATGTCAAGCCAGCTTGTAAAATATAGAAATGTTGCCTTCAATGTCTTTCTGTTGGAGGCTCATCTTATTCTTCAACATGATGTATGGATCATCTTGAACAGTCCAGGAGCCCGGTTTCTTTTCAGACTTGGAATCAAAAGAGAACCAGCTTGGAGACTCAGTTATCATTGCTTCAGCAGGAGATAAAATCTCAAAGGGTGTGAGCTGAGCAGTAGGAGCAGCCCTTGAGCCCTTGAATTGCTGCTCCACCTCGTCTCTGAAATTTGAAATGGCTAAGGCCTAAGCATTGCACTGGTAAAGAGACACAGGCTTGCGGCCACTGTTATTAACTAAAACTGCTGTTGCCATGCTTTCTGGATAGAGCGAGACAACATAGGTTATATCAAGATTCCCACTGGGGCAGCTCAATTCAACCTACAACATTGCATTGGAAAATCAAACAATTTTTAGCCCAAATTATTTTGGGAATCAATGCAGAAAACAAAGGGAAAAATGGGGTTCACAAGGATTCAGCTAAGGATACAAACTCAAACATCAAAATTATTGGGGAAAGAGCATCAAAATACCAAATGAAGATGAAAATATTTTTAATTATAAGACTGGTATGCCCTGAAATGTACCAAAAACCTTTTCTCTAAATTAGTACAATATTTTGAAAAGGATATCTATTAATTCTTGCTTATGTTCCATGGAGCCTTATCCTGAAGAATCTACCTTATAGAAAGACTGGACCATAAGTATTACAGAGAAAAAGGATGAGGTACCTGGAGAGCATCAATGGCATCAGAATCAACATCCATCACAGTCCATTGAATGGGGAGGGGGGAGAGTTTGGAAGCAGGGTCAGATACATCATTGATGACCAAACCAAAATCCCACCTTTGGGGTTGGCAAGAATCACAAGGACAGCTGCAGGGCAAGTGTAAGAACCTCTCAAACCATCATCCTTCCAGTTGACTTTGGGCTTGTAAAAATTTGACAAGGCCATCTGGTACTCAGGTCTGAGGAGCTGCCATTTCTAACAGTCAGCTCAGCCAGTGGGACATAGCCGGATTCCGAATTTAATGCCTTTGCGCCCAAATTTTTGGTCAAGAGTTTCTGGGGTGGAGATGGTGGAGGTTGCAGTAGGAGGTAAAGAGCAGGAGGCCTTGATCAAGTTTGGTTTTGGTTTAGGGAAAGAGAAGGGAAGAAGAGAGGAGGCCATGAGCAATGAGAGTAAGAAGGTTTTACACCTTAAACAATCCTGCTAGCCTCATCCTTTACTCGCTCACAACCGTGTCTCTTGTTGTCCACTTCTCTCTCCTCTCCCCCCCTTTGCTACGTATCAAATTTGACATGCCTCATCCCCTTCTACTGGGGGTTTGTGCCCTCTTTTTGGGAATTATGTTAAGTTACATTGAAGCATCAGATAGAATAAAAATAGAATCATAGATCCCAAAATTACCAAAAAAAATTGTATTCTCTGCAATAAAATATTAAAAATATGCACTAAAATGTATCATCTGCAACAAAAATATTCAAAATATGCACTTGAATGGAAGACCTCTTTAATAAGACAGAAATGCTTCTCATATGTTAAGTTTAATGTAATTGACTCTTACCTAATAACTTTATTTTTCAGATTTTATAAAACATGAGTAAGCCTGTTACATCATACAAAAGTCTATTGCATAATATAGTAAACATGTTACATTATTGTTGTAAGTATGTTATACTAATATCATGTCAAAAAAAAAAAATAAGGGGGAGAGGGAGGGGGGGAAATAACACCTTTTTTTTTTTTTTTTTGTGGTGATTTGGGGTCTTTAGTTCTATTTTATTATGCTTCAATCAATGCACCTTAAACTTAATTCCCCCTTCTTTTCCCTCTGGCGAAAAATTCGAAGTTCAGATTTTTAATTTGGTTATTATCATTCTATAAAACATTTTTTATATTTTTTGATTAGTAGGTTTAAGTCCCATAAATGCCTCAAATGAGTGATCTCTATTTGAGGCTGAGAACTTTATCAATGAGAATTATCCAAACAGGAGAGTGGGGGCATCATGGAGCTGTAGGGCTCAGCTGTGTCCCGGACGCTGACCCCCGTCCACTGTCTGGCCCAGACGTCTTGTTAGTTGCATAACCTTGCCTACTTTCCAATAGATTGTTTTTGTTCCAACCCTCATGCATGTAGACGAGTATGCTTGCTGCTACTCAGCCTCTTCAATTTATTAACACACACGACACGACCAAAAATAAAAACAAATAATATTTTAGAGGAAAAAGTGGAGAAACGGATTCATTAAGACTAAAATCCAACATGCACCTTTCAGCACCCAAAGAGTTTTTAAGTTGAGTTGAAACCTATAATGTGATCATACAAGCTAGGAATAGATAGTATCACCACCAATTACCATTTACCATTTACCATTTACCAAACTCCACTCCACGTAGATAGAAGAAGAACACAGGACAGGACAGGAGGCACATACAACAAGCATGTTCTTCTGTACTCACTCTTCAGGGTAATCAAAATTTTCTATGGCCAAGCCATTTCGCATTTAAAACAAAACAGAGAACAGCCTTCCTTCTTCCCCAAACATATCCAAAGCAAAGAATACAAGATCATTTTCCATGTGCAAAACTAGTCCTCATCATTCCCCCCTCCTGCGCCTGGAACTCTTTTTGGGCCACCTGCTGGTTTTGCCATTATAATCTGCAACATAAAAAGGCCAGGCCAGGGCAGGCTCAGCAAAATTGTTTCACAGATAAAAGTGAGGAAGTTCATTCATAATGAAAGCTCCATAATTTTCATATTTGTGTTTTAAATGATTCCAAGCACAGCGCCATAAAGTGTTTTACTGTTTAATCTCTCTCCCTCCTTCCAAACCCAAAAAAAACCTCTTCCTACTTTTTAATTTCAACTTCTGTCATTGAAACTGTAATCAATTTCCAAACATATTAAATCACTTCCAATCATCACCGCAGTTTATACACTAAAACTTACTGATGTTTGAGACTCAGGGGACTCAGATGACAGCAAGCAAATGGTTTTGTGAAAAGACCTTATCATCAAAATGGTTTTGAAATTTGAAATTTTCATACAAAAGAATATAAAGAGTGATGAATGGGAGGCAATCAGGCAGGGCCGATCATGTAGCCATGGGCAAGCAAGCTCCAGTTGATTACCTGGTCCACTCGTAGAACAGTGCAGGCAGCATCTGCAGCATATTTAAGAGCAAAAAACCTGCAAAAAATAAAAAAATAAAAAAATAAAAAACCAAGAAAACTTGAATCCAGTATAATGCTCCTCAAATTATTACTTTGTCCAGAAAATGTAAAGACCCCTATGATAGATCCTAGGGAATCGACATGACAGCATTATGCTTAGTATAAAATTTTAAAAATATAGAAGGTGGCATCATAGGAAATTCACACCCTTTACCAATTGTAATAAATATTTAAGATGAAGAAACTTAGAAGTCATGCCAGACACAGGAACAATCCCATAAAGGAAAAAATAAATATGAACTAACCCATATTGTAACTTAAGACTTGATGAGTTCCAGCTTGCTTTTGCACCCCAATAATGACTAAACATCAGAAAAGAAAAATAAAAAAGGACAAACAATTTTAAGCAATATAGATTTCCTGGCCCTTTAGGTCTTCTTTTGCCTCTAGAAGGTGCTGCTTTTCTATTGAGAAATGACACATTAATGAACGAGGCAATGAAGTACGAGATAGTTCATTCAGTGCAATCTTAACCTGGTAGCAGAAGTGAGCCATAATAGCCAATTGCAAAATTCAACCTAAAGCAGTATGGCTTGAGTTTCTCTTTGTGCCTTCATATGCACAACACAATATCAAGTTCACATAATGAACTGTCTAAAAGTTACATTGTGAGAAGAACAAAGCAACCATGACAAATAACTCACACTGGAGTACTTGACACAAAAGAGGACTAAATGGCTATAGGCATATCAAAGAAGCTTACTTAGTGATATGGAGGTCCCAAATATTCAATGTTGAAACATCCTTGCATATGCCTTCTTCCAAGTCAATTCCCACTTTAGTGTTTCCAGTCGAATGCTCAGCATATAGTAAAGAAATTATCTCCATGGCATTAAGCCCAGCATTCTCAGCTAGGGTTTTGGGAACCATCTCAAAACTTTCAGCAAATTTTGCAATGGCATACTGATCCAATCTGCAAAACCAATGCTCCATATTAATAGGTGGTGGCAGTCATGAGTTACCATAGCAGCAGAAATCAATTAACAAAGTTAAATTTCGACAAGTGGGTAGAGACCTCCATGATGAATTCTAATGCCAGGGGAAAAAATCTATAGAAATTACAATATTCAACCACACCTTATTTCCATTCAGCAACTTCAGTTAAAACCAGAAAATACTACCATACAACTATCCAGAAACTAGTCAGGAAGGGAACAATTGTGCGAATGGGCCATGACCTAACAGGTACATAAAGGAAGAGAGAAACATGTTGCTAGTTCCCCAGAATACCATAATATTTTGAGGATATTTTGGAATTGGAAAACCGTTCACAACATAATGTTGAAGAAGACACTCCACTTCACTCAATGACCCAAAAATGAAAGCTATGCTTTAACAATTCATCAAATGCACTAGTGCAAAACTTTCGGCAGTACAAAGAATCAAATACCTAAACCTGCACTCAGTACAAGTATTCACACCCATGCGACTAAGAAAACATGCATAATATGAAGAATACTAACCACTGAGGAAAATCTGAAAATGCATAAGATTTCAGTCCCAAGGTCAACACAGACAGATATTCCTCTTTCTTTTTGTGGGGGAGAAATAGAAAATTTTCCTAGACTGATAGAGATAAAGCCATTAAATTGCAAATAGATTACAGCAGGAAGAAGAAACAAAGAAATACCCAGTCTCTTTAAAAGAGAATTCCTTCAGTTTCTAGCAAGCTCAATTTCTGTAGCTGCAGCTCCAGGGCAAATCAGGCCTAATCCCTACATTATTTGCAATAGAAATGCAAGCACCTAATATTAGTGGCATTACATGTCCAACAAAAAATAAGATGATGCAAACACCACTGAAGTGCTCAAAAGTATATTTACAATCCAGCATCCAAAAACTCTCATAAGCATAAAAATTACCTTATATGTATTCTTTTTTAAAAATAATCACTGCTCTCTTTCAAGGTCATCTAATATACTATCAGTGCTTCTCGTAAAACACTGTGCATACAGAGTTTCCACCTTCTTCATTTTTCACAATGGTGACCCTAATAGATATTATTTAAGAGGAAACTTTATGCATTAAGGTAATGGCTTAAAGAAAATCTGAACCAAAATGTTATAACCAGGAAGATATAAGCATAGATGTTTGAAAGTGCCCTAACACCACCATTTCCTCAGCCGAGACAGAATCTACATATCCTAAATCGATGCGGGTTTGGCTGGCCCTAGACTTCAGCTGTTGTCACATAAAATAAGCATGTTATGAAGCCATTTTTTCAAACAACATCAAGTGCTAATATGCTTACAATAGCAACAGCTCCAGTTGTACGGCAAAATCGCCGTAGTTCAAATTTTGAGCTGATTTTCAAAACCATAAGCCTGCAAGGAAAAAAAAAAAAATTGTTCAGTCCATACATCTCCATGCTATATATTGTTCTTTGAATATGTATACCGCCTTGATGAAGAAGATATGCAAAAAATGGTAGATGTAGATTTATCTATGCCTTTATATACACCAAAACACACATACAAAGAAATGTGTGTATGCAAATGTGGTGTGTGTGTGTGTGTGTGTCATTTAACAGAGTTGAGTCATCATAATAACCAGCAAGTTAGAGAAGATGAAAAAAGCTGGAGATCACACGAACCCAGATCCAAACATGATCTCAGCAGTTGCAGTGTAAAAGTTAACATCTATGTTTCCCACATTATATGCTTACCACTCCTTATAGATGATACAACATGTGCAAGCTACATATGGAGTATATTTTTTTTTGAGTTAGGCACACATCGTCCAGCTAGGCTGAATTGGCGTGATATGCCACATGTCATACAAAATGCTATCTCTAAAAGAACCCAGACTATTTTCCAGGTGCCTTAGCTGCCTCTCTTTATATGTTGATCAGAAGCCTCATTAAACACATGGGTTTGTCGCTTCGAATTGCAGAAGTGATCTTGAGAAGGCCTTCATTAAAACCATAAGAAGTTATTTAGAGTTCCTTCAGAGATGTTATCTTGTTCTTTATCATAATTGATTGATTGTTTAAGCCAGGGACACAGCCTTTTCTACACTTAACTGTTTACATAAGGTGCAACCCCCTTTTTGTTGGGTATTTTTTAATACAGATTTTATTTGCCTATCAAATAAATAATTAAATGAAGATAACATGTTAAAACTTTCTGGACACAGTCCAGTCCCTATTAGAGCAGAAAAATGCATATTGAAGAATCATAATTAAAAATTGAGGCCAATAAAAAATAACGCACTTGTATCAAGCCACAGAAATGCAATGCCATCTTCCAACTGCCCCTCCACTAACACTACTTTGCACTGAATCCGCAGAACAGCTTTGGCGAGCTCTTCAATTTGGCTTCTTCAGTTTTTGCATAATTCTCAAGCTGCAATGCAACAAAAAGAAAAAGGGTTCATTGAAATCTAGCATCAAATAAGCATAGAATTCACAACAGATTCAATCTATGTAAATGTAACAATTTAAACCCAAGTGAGGCAATAAAGAATTTCATGCAATAATTACAGCATTAGATACAACAAACCACAGAAAGAGTCACCATTTCAAGCAGAAATGAATGAAAAAATATAATGCATCATTTTTAATCAACCATATTAAGGAACAGAAGAAGACAACATTATGAACTTTGGTGAAATACAGATACAATAGCAACTCCACTGAGAACTTCCTCCAAATATACCTGCTCAGCACTATGAATTAGGACAGTTCCTTTTGTTTCTGTTGCAGAGGTATCAACACCACTGGCAAACACAGCAACCTGCAAATGGGAGAATAAATTATTCAAGCAGTCAAAGAGAACTCCTATTAAATGGTTATCCAAATGAAAAGAACCAAGAAAGTTAATATTGCATATGAAAAGAAAAAAAAAGATAATATAATTTGGATCAAGAGAATTCTCAGTTCATACACCATAAAAGATTCATTCAAAAACATAATAAGTTATTATATATGAAAATAACCACACAGCCGAACAAGAAGCAATGATACTGTGAGAATTTTAACTTGATTGTAATTTAATTAGACTGGCATGGAATTACTGTTCTTGAGAATAAAACTATGGTATTGACAAAATGTTGCTGAAAGAATAGAAAGAATAATGCCAAAACTACTTACTAGGATTTGACTTCGAATTCAAACTCTCCCCAGGATCTAAAGTGTAGCTTAAGTGTCAAGCTAAGGAAACTAACCAGTCCATTGCCATACGATTGAGTTGATGGCACATTACCAAAGATACATACAAATTATTCACTCCACTCCGGTTCGTGTTGGAATTTGCAATGCTAAATTCACATTATTCCATGCCTCTAGAATATGGTTTGATTTTCAACAGCTAAAACATTTAATTGTTGCTTTGGTTGAAACATAAAATTATTCCATTTTTGGATTAAATAGGGTCCAACCAAAAATTATAGTATTCACATGGGCAAGCCCTGAGAATAACTATTAAGTAATTTCATTCAATATAGAAATTGATAATCATTAACAACCAAATACATAAACACCCCACAAGGATGGACCTTGATCAAGAGACAACAAATATTGGTACCATTAGAATTTCCAATTGAGCATTGCTTTAAATGGAAGGGTAGCATTTACAACATCAATGAGAACCAAAATAACATGCAATTCAGGAAAAGATCAATCTGCAAAAGAGAGTGAGAGAGAGATGTTCTTACTTTTGCCTTTTCCACTCGCTTTATAGTCCCAACGGTGTCATTTTTCAAAACCATACCTCGAACTACAGAGCTATTATGCAGACCTCCTCCAAGAAGCTTAGCAACTCGGACATTGTCAACATTAAAGTTAACCGGTTCTTTGGGCACACTTGAATGCATGCCTAAAATACAAAAGCAGTCCATGGAATTAGAATATTAAGACAAATAGTTCATAGAAGACTGACAGACAATAAGCAAAGAGCAGGTTAATTACATTTGCAATTAGCGGACATAAAATGTCCTCTTTGTCCAAATTGCTTGCTGGCAATCGCAGATTTCATTCGGGAAGTTACTGTTCTTGTTTCTCACATCCATTTTTTCGAACCTCTTCAACCAATTCATCTAAAATTTCAACAGTCTGAGGAGAAGGAAAAGAAAGTCAGAATAACATGTCTGGAAATTCATCCAGTGGACAAGACTGTTAATAAAACAAAGCGTTCGCAAGTAAGGAGAAACCTTATTAATGGCTTTAGTGTATCCGCTGATAATCTCACTTGGGTGCAACCCCATTCTGATAAGCTCCTCAGCATTCTGGAGGAGCTCTCCAGCAAAAGAAATGGTCAAATTAGCCCCATCACCGATTTCCTCCTGTTGAGCCTTGCTAGCCAAAACCAAGATCTTGGCGGCAGGATGCTGAACCTCCTCAAGCCTATTGGACAATAGTTGCGGCATCATTTGTCACAAAGAGTTTGTCTAGATGATTGATAACCATCTTATTCATCCCTGAATCACAAAAAATAAAATAAAATCAGTACCGATCAAATCTAGTGAGGTTCAAAATTCAAATTCTTTTATACTCAGGGAACTGATCTGAAGTCTCCAAAAAAGTCTCATTTAGAAAAAACGCATGAGAAGTGAATAGTATTACCATTGGGATCGAGAGGATGTGCGAGTGATAACAGAGAGTTGCTTGCAGGCGTCAATGTTCTTGAGAACTGCTTCGTCAAGGCCAGAGAAATGCTTGTGACCTTCTTTGAGCATTGCTTGCATACCGTATGGCTGCATTTGGAACCCCATTTCTTATTCTTCTTCTTCTTCTTCTTCTTCCTGCTTCAGAGAGAAGAAACCAAAATCTCAAAACCCTAACCCTAACCCACTTCAAACGAGGAAACTCGAACCCTGCTTTCAGCTTCAATTTAAATGACCCTTTCGAAATAATGGGTTTTAAGAATGATTCATTCTTAGGCCTTAGCAACAAAGTAAATAGTAACATATATATATAAAAACAGGGGGAAACCGTTTGGGTTACGACATTGAAGAAGTATTCCATAAAGTTCTCATCTCTGTTCATTTTTTCCACTACTGTACCTACTTCTTCCACTTTGTTCTTCTGCTCATCTCCATTCTCATCAATTGGTGCTTTCATCTCGTTCTCATGGCCTTCAACACTCGTTCTGAAATTGTGGATGATTGATTCGATAAGCATGTAAAACCCAAGGAAAAATTGAATTTTTATTAAAGAGATAATTTTATTCTGAATATATGACCTCTATTTTATTATGTTTAATTTATTCATTGTCTCTAGTTGTTATTTTTATTATATAAACTTTTATTTATATTAATATTTGTTGTCTCTTTTGTATATATTCCATATATAGGATATAGTAGACATTGTTGATAATCAGTCCACATATATTTTGGGTATATGTTCATAATTTTGATGATTTTTGGGTAAAAAATCAATAATTTACCGATATTTTCAAGATATATCCCAATTTTTTTGAAACCTTCCTTATTGTTACAGGTATTTTTTGCCTCTGATTTTTTTGCATTTTTCAAATCACCTTTTTATTATTATTATTATTTTTTTTTATAAAAAATTTTCAAATCCACCTTCCTTTTTTTACTTTTCAACTAACTTCCTTATTAGTTTTCATGCCTAATTATTTTTAATTTTTTAATCACTTACCTTTATATATATATATATATATTTTTTTTTTTTTCCTTGATTTTTATATTTTTAACCACCTTTCTTATTTTCCCTGAATTTTTTGTATTTTTTAATATTCTTTTCATCTTCTCCTATTTTATTAATTTTTTTTTGTATTTTTCCTAATTTTATTTTTCATTTTGAGACCACCTTTTCCTAATTTCTTATTTCATTTTTGATACCTAAGACCACCTTTTCGTCTTATTTTTTGACAATCAGTGCTCTAAGGTATCAAAATATCAAAATAAAATTAGTAATGTGGTCTCAAATGAAAAATAAGGAAAATACACAAAATAAATAAAATAGGAAAATGAAAGATATTAAAAAATACAAAAAATTCGAGGGAAAATAAGAAAGGTGGTTGAAAAATATAAAAAAATCATGGTCATTTAAGAACCTAAGGGCTCACTCTTTTATGTCGCAAGGCAGAAAAGGAGGTCAGGTCTAGGCTTGAAGGAAAGGGTTTTCCTGGAAGCACGGCAGGTTTCCATGGCGAGTGGAGCAAAGGCTGGTCGGACAAGATTTTTTTTTGATAAGTAAAGAGAAGTATATTAGAAGATGTCGCTAAAGTTGTGCCATAAGAATGAACAAATAAGAACCTACCCCCTCAAAACGCAAAAAAAACAAAAACTGCTAAACAGGGCACCCCCATCACTTACAACTCACCCAATCAATAAACCCAGCTAAGGTCGAAGGACCATTCTCTATAGACAACTTAGTCTCTAACCATAGCAAAAAAAGAAACAAGTATTTTAGTTTCTGTATGGACAAAAAATCATCTTTAAACACAATTCTATTTCTAGTCTTCCACACTGTCCAAAATAGGCAAGAAGGAGCTGCTTGCCAAACTTTCTTCCTTCTCTTGCCAACAAAAGCGCTTTTCCAGCTCAAAAGCATCTCCTGAACGCAGCCCTACATGATCCATGTAGCACCAAAAAGAGAAAAAAGTAACTCCTAAAGAATTTTTGTTATACTACAATGGAGTAAAAGATGATTTGCCGATGCCTCACACTGTTGACATAAAAAACATCTATTTGCTAGAGGAACACCCCTTCTTTGAAGCATATTCAAGGTCAAAATTCTACCCCATGCTACTTCCCAAGTGAAGAATTTGATTTTTGGTTGCACACATGACCTCTAAACCATCTGCCACGGGAAATCGTCAACAATGCATGATTGCAACACCTTGTACATTGACAGTGCCCGAATGTGATCCATCCAGGTATTCTTCGTTGCCTATTGCTCCTTTAGCTTCGTCGGGGCTGAGGGATGGGTCTCTTTCTTCTATTCCTTCTAGCAGGGATGGGGATCTCTTTGGGACTGGTAAGGATCGGTGCAAGTTAGATTGTGAATCCTGTGAGGATGTGGGTTCATTGTTTGTTCAAAGGGGTGGAAAGGAGGTTGTTTTGGAGGTTTAGAGGGACGGTCCGGGGTTAATAACTTGTAAGGTGAGTCGGATGAAGATTGACAATCTAGTTGTTTAGCTCATTTCAAGGAGTGTTTGGGAATATTGACTAAGGGTTTTGAGACAAAGATTCTTTCCCTAGCAAAGAGAATGAAAGGAAGAATGAATAGGGATTCTGTGGGGGCAACCTGTGTAAAGGGTCGGGCAGTTTTGTCAATATTTGAAAGGGAAATTAAACGCTTGCAATGTTTTGTGCAGTTTATAGAGAAAGGGAAAGGAAGTGGCAGAGGACGAAGCAGGGAAGAAGGGGGGACTGCTTTTGGTTTTCCATGAATCTCAAAATTTTAATATGGAATGTGAGAGGGGCTAATAATCGAAATAAAAGAAAAATTATTAAGTCTTTGATCAAGGATGATAAGGTTGATTTAGTTTGCCTACAGGAAACTAAAATCCAGGAGATGTCTGTTGTTATGGTGAGATCCCTTGGTGTGGGAAATTTTCTGGATTAGGTGGCTTTGAATTCTAATGGTGCAGCTGGGGGTATCTTGATCTTTTGGGATAATAGGGTCCTCAAGCTGTTAGGAGTGGAGATGGGTGAATTTTCGCTATCTTGCAAACTTAAGAATGGCGCAAACGAATTGACTTGGGTGTTTACTGGGGTTTATGGTCTAGTAGTGGGAAGCTCTAGAGAAGATTTTTGGGAGGAGCTAGGGGCTATTAGGGGTCTATGGCAGGATCCTAGGTATCTGGGGGTGACTTCAACGTCACTAGGTCTCTTTTAGAGAGAAGTGGTCCAATTTGTTTGATGACAACAATGCGAAGAATTGCGGAAGTGATTGAAGATCTGGATTTGAAGGATCTCCCCCTTTAGGGGGGGTCCTTTACATGGAGGGGAGGGCAGGATTCTCAAAGGCAGGCTAGGTTGGACAGGTTTCTGATTTCAGAAGGTTGGGAGAGCCTCTATAGCGAGGTGGTTCAGAGTCTGCTTCCTAGGCTTGTTTCGGACCATAATCCCATTTTGTTGGGATGGAAGGACCTGCTCAGGTCGGACTCTGTGGTTTGAATAAATAGTGGTGAATGGTTAGTGAAATAACAAGAATTGGTGATTATGTTATCTGCTGGATACTGAGTCATGAACATCCCAGTTCCAAATGAATGATGAACCAGAACGTCATATATAGTCATCCACCATAACTGATTTTATTCATCCTTGATCTGAATCATATCAAACTAGGTTATCTAGCGATATTATTGTCAGGTTTGATTTGTAAAGAACATCTTTATACAACTAGAAACTACGAAGATGGGACAGAACCCGATTTTCCACATATCATTCACATATGCACTATCTCCGTGAATCAAACTTATAGCAACTGATCGACCCACATATTGACGCACTTGCTCAAGAACCCGTCATCTGAAACAAAAAGCTTATTTCAACTATTCTCAATTCTCAATTCTCAATTCCATCTCCATATTTAGTGATTTACAGTTAAAAAAAAATCCAATCCAACCATTTTCTATTCATATTTATAAATATGAAAAATGAATAATGCATCTCTATTATAGAAATGCATTATTCATATTTTCATAGTTAGAGATGTGAACAATAAGATATTATTTAAATCTCCATAATTGAAAATATGAATAATAAGACATTATACATTTTTTTATAATAATAAAAGTAAATTACAATGTGAATAAATTTATTTGAAGATCAATTTAAAGATCGTGGTTAGAGTTATAAATGAAAAAAATAGGTCATATCATCTTTCAATATAAAAAAATATATTAATTTAAATATAAATAGAGAGTTATGATTGAAGATGCTATTATAAAATAGGAAAAGGAGGAATCAATAAAAGGGAGAGCGACTCAGAAGAGAAACCTCATCTATAATGCAAATTTCAACACACTACTTAATGCTTTTTACTTCCTTGTTAAGTCTTTTTTGCAACTTCTGCAGTCCTCAGCAGAGAAGAAAAGCTGTAAGTTAAAGTGCCTTTTTTCCCCTGTATGCTTGAATGCTGTGGATATGTTGCCATTGGTGAAACACTTGAACTGATCTACATCTTGTACTTCACATTTTGCTTCAGCTTCACCACTACATTAAAAGTTTATCCTCTTCTACTTTGAGATGTGGAATTACGATGCGCTTCATATTATGGATGATCTATAATGAGCAAGGACCTGATACAAGACTCCTGACTTGTTTCCAATTGAACTGTTGTTGATTATTTCATACATGAGACTTCTTGCAGAACAATTTTGAGTTTATACAAGCTGTTATCAGATTGTTTTTAAAGGTATGATCTCTCTATTTCTTTTATGCTACTGTTACTTCTCAGTTCTCACAATTAATGTTGTTCTTTATTAGAATGTTTAAGGTGAGGAGCAATATTCATGCTTAGTTTAGAAATTAAAAGTGTTTTTAATAGTGACAAATATTTGTAGGTAAGAATTTTCATGCTGTTACAAGTGGAATATTCAAACCGATTCATCTTATCTGCTAAAAGTATCTTAAAAGTCTTATCTTTCAAACAAAACTGAGGGAAGCAGGGAAGTGTTCTCTTAAAATTTGGGTGGAAGGATCATTAAGATTTTGTGTAAATTCCTCTATAATAAGATCCATGGTGAAACTATTCGGCGTCAGTCAAGTCTACAGGATAAAGCAAAGGAACTTCTGGAGGTCCAGTATGCAGTATGGCAAAGAGTGGATAAGTTGTTCCAAAGTTCCAGATGCATGATTACATTTCTAAGCAATTCTCAGTTCTAACTCTTATCAGGTCAGGTACTTGTGTTTGATTCATTCTGATGCTAAATTTTGTCGATTTTAGTAGTCATGGCTAGTAATCCTTTGTAAGATTAGTTATTATTATGTCCAAGAACTTCCATTGGATTACGTGCACTTATTGTGTGTTGTGTCCATTCTGATACAATACATGCTTGTCATAATAGTGCTTCAACGAGTTAAAGACGATAGGATTGTTGATTCCTTAATTGTATGCTTCGGTGGTCAACAAATTTTTTTCTGCAAAGATGGATGGTGTGTCTTGATTCCTTTTTCCTTTGTAAGGCTGCAGTTCCAACTTCCAACTAGGATAGCCAGACTATGCTATGGCAACCTTTTTTTGCTTAACAAGGAAGTAAAAAGCATTAAGTAGTGTGTTGAAATTTGCATTATAGAAACCATATGTTTTGTTTCTTTGTCTATTCTTTTTCTGTTGGTTCTTTGAAATTTTGGTTTCTATTTTAGGAATGATGGTTGGAGGCTGCTGCACCTCTCTCTCGTGTAACAACAACTTCATTCATCATGCTGTCCTGTTTCTAGAAAACATAAAATTTGTGTTTCAAAAGTTTCTCTTTTCCAAGTGCTTGAAGAAAGCTTTCTTGTTTTTCTTTGTTGTCAAAATGGAAACGATCTCATGTTGTGTTGTGTTGTTGCTTATGTGTTTCAGTGGATATATATACTATATATACATCATTAACTCTTTGAAGGATAACGACTAAGCTTCTGCTGGCTTTGTAGGATAAATTGCATACTGAGAAGCTTAATTTTCAGAGCGATGGTGGACACCACTGGTTGCTCGATCGTAGAACTCCACCCCTCCAAGTTAGGAGTTAAGAACTTTTCGATTATTTTGTGGTAAGAGTTTTTTTCATCCTTCCTCTCACCATTTTTAGATCATTCACTGCACTGCTTTGTATTATTATTGGTGTTCCTTCCGAATGAAAAAACATTACCCAGTGTTGTTGTTATATATATTATATACCTGGATAGGAGGAATAGAATTCTGTAGGAGGAATAGAATTCTGTTTTCAGTGTCAAATTGCTCTTAGTTCGTTAGTTATTCTTATTGGGATTAGCAGCTTTACCAATGTATATTTTAATGTTTTCATGTAAAGCTAGAGAGAGAAGCGATGGGAGGGGGCTTATGTATCGTTATTATGAATCCAATCCAATCAATTTTTTGGAAAGGATTTATTTGATTTGATTTTGCCAAACCTCCATGATTTTCAATTTTCTGTTTATGTTGACGTAATTTCGTTAGGCACTATGATTAGATTACAATTTAAATGAGAGAGTAAAGCCAAATTCGAACAACTTTGACTCAATTGGTAACTTCACCACAATAATGTCTTTCTTTAATAAACTCAATTTCAACCTGATTGTTATTTTCATGTAATTAATTCAGATCAACATTTATAACTATTAATCTCTAAATAATTGGAAAAACTGGGAAAAATGGAATTAATCAACTTGCTTTAGAATCGATCCAATCTTAAAATTTAATTTTAGATTTAATTAAATAAGCTCTAATCTAAACCGATATCTAAGTGTAATTATTTTTATAAAATGAGATATTTTTTAATAAAGGGTTGATTACATAAACTTTTCCATTTTTATTTTTGGTGTCTAAATTTTATTTATTTTTGCTCAAAATCAAGTGTCTAAATTTTATGATTTTTTTATTTTTATTTTTATTTTGGTGTCTCAATTTGATTTTTGTTCAATTAAGTGTTTGAATTTTTAATTTTTTGTTTAATTAAATCTTATTATGATATTTGAATAAGCAAAAATTATATTCAAATAATATTTTTATTATATAAAAATGATAAAATTACTTAAGTGACTTTTAAAGAGGTGAAAAGATAATATTATCCTTTTCAGTTTTTGTTATATATTCAATATTATACAAAAGAAATTAATTAAATTGACTGTTATGAAATTAAAATAAATATTTAATTATTTTAAACATAATTTTAATATCTAATGCTTTATTTTTATTACTCATATAACTTATTTTTTAAAGCAAAAATAAGATTTGATAATTAAAAGTTGCTTTTAATTATATATTTTTTAGAGATTTTTTTTTAAAATTTTTATCTCTTAATTCTATAGTAACCACTCTATCAATTTCATTTTCATTGTAAAAAATAGGTAATAAAGCCCTTAATATGCATGGAAATGATTATATTGTCATTTCATCTTCTTAAATGTCATTCAAGTAATTTCATTATTTTACATGACATGAATTGTCATTTGAATTCAATTTTTCTTAATAGAAACATCTTAATAAATTTTTATTGGTAAAGAAAAACTTGATTCAACAAAAATTAAAAGTTTAAATGTTTGATTGAATAAAATTAAAGTTGGGACACCAAAATAGAAAAAATAAAAAAGTTTAAACACTCAATTGAACAAAAATAAAGTTGATACATCAAAATAGAAAAAATTTAAAAATTTAGACACTTAATTGAATAAAAATAAAGTTGAGACACTAAAATAGAAAAAAGGGAAAAGTTGAGACAATATTTATGTAATTAACCTTTTAATAAAAATATGCATCCTACTTTTGCATTGTTAGCATTGGCTTTTATTCGACTGTGAATGGTCTCCCGCTCCTCCCATGATGGTCCACTCCACATCAACTAGAGGGTAATATGTTCGGTTCATTGATTGACCCACCACTGCATCAGCATTTACCGGGCCAGCACTTATTATCAAAACGGTCACCACCCGACCTGATGCCCAATGTTGATCAAGCCTGGCCCAACTCATCTGCCTGAATTGCCATCTCTAATCAAAACTTTTCAAATTATTCATTTTTTTTTGTTAGAAGCTTCATAAATGATGTCAGCTTTGACCTTCCTTATCCAATTGCACAGGTCCCGTCGTGGAAAACACGCAATATGTATGGAAGATAAATCATTAAAAGAGAGGTTACCCAAAATACAACATTAAATCTACAGATCAGGTAAAAACTTTCTCCCTGAAGTATGATTGCAACAAGGTCTATATTACTTCCTAAAAACAATTCATACATTTACATCCCACATCCCACTCTCTCCCTCTCCTCTCTCCTCTCTCCTCTCTCCTCTCTACCATCTCTCCTCTCTTTCCCTTTAATATAAATATATTTTTATATTAAAGATTAATTTTTATTATATTAATTATACAAAATATTAAAATTAGATTTGAAAAAAATATTTTTTACCATATTTACATACACCCTTAAAATCGTGTCCGCGACAACCCACAACCCACTGGACACTTCGAACGTTTTAATCCCGACACTCACTAAATTCCAAGTGTAGTCTCCTTTGCATGGGGAGCTCTACCAAATACGTAACTCCGTCCAAGCCAATGACCTTAATGTGGTCCACATGCGAGTAAAGTAATGATCACTTGAGCCCCTGCATCAATACTCACAAAATATATCTCAATTATATACAATAGTTCAAGAGTTAATAAATTACTCTTAATTCAAAACATATATTAAAATTACAACATTCTAATACATGTTGTACAAAATCGAATACCCAAAGCCACAACCCGACTTTCTTCTAAACGCGACCTCTAGTGAGCATGGTCCTCGTGCACACTCCCTCGCACCGAAATAAATATCCTCTCGATTGTGACGGCAGCAAAGCCCAAGAGAGATAATTTCCCACCCTGCCATTCCTCAATTTGGCGCACATGTCATGTCAATCACATTCAAGCAGAACCCACTTTATCGTCATGAGACTAAAACCATGTCCTGAATACCTAGACTTCATATATGTTGGTTTAATAAGTATGAAAACATCTGGGTCAATAAGTTTTTTGGTTTAAAACCCAATGACCAATTTCAAAGAAAGAGTCGACTACCCTCCAAATTAACGACTGAACTTCCAATAATGCCACCTCTAACCAGTCAGATTCCATTGACCATCTCCAATCCATTCCTCCAAAATCTTTGAAATTCTCACAAACATTCTTCGTTTATTTCTTCATGTCATGCACCACACCTCCAATATTTGGGTAGCCCTGCATATAGAATGACAGTCAACTCAATACATTCATGCTAATATATTCAAGATACAGGTGATAATATAATTAATCATAAATTGTGTGGCACCACCATCAATTACACCAAAATTAGCTCACATGGGCTAATTAACAAACATAAGCAATTCATTTTGAATCACTCAACATCATAAAAATTCACACAAAAAGTATTCACATCACTATTCATGTTAACAAAGGAAAACCCCTTGCCATCGTCACGTACCACATAAATAGGAATTTTCTCCACTTGCTCAAAGCTTTTAAGACCGAGTTAATCTACCAAAACAAGCCCTTTCGTAACATTCCTAACCATTTACATGACTCTTAGCCAAAGATTAACGCAAGTAGAAAAAATCCCTACCTTCGAGTTGTCTGCTTAACTCCACCAAATCTCCAGTGCTCACGTGTACTTCTCACACAGAAAAGAATCCCCTCATGTCTCATGAAACCGACGTCCAATCGACCTAATCCTAGAGAGAAGCCACCCTCTCTAAAACCGATTTTCCAAATTCTCACTCGCATCCCCATTTCCAGCCCCTCACGTTTTTTGTCTGATCAAGAAGATGAACAAACTGCTCATCTTTTTTGTCTCATTATCATTAAATGCATCACTCCAAATAATTCCCATTACGTCTTTCTTCTATATTTTTGACACTATTACCATTCAGCCATTCCATAACACTCCCAAATTATACCCTACGCTTTATAACATGGTTTGCATAATAAAAGAAAGTATATTTTTAGAAAAATAATGCAAAAATAAATAAGCAAAACCCTAATTCATCTGGCTGGTAACCTGGTCATTTACTAATTTAGGACCCAGGTCATAATTCATAAGAATGTATAAAGTGAAAATAAGAAAAAGTCAAGATTGCAATTAGAATAAGTTGAATTGAGAATGGATGAGAAATGAAGGACTTAAATGAAAAAAATGGGAAAAGAATTCAAATATGTATAAGGCCAAACATGGCCTTAATTGGGAATAAAAAGATCTCATTTGGTCTCTCATTTTAGGAGAGCAAAACGAAGAAGAAAAGGAGAAGAAGAAGAAGGGAAGAGAAGAAGAAGAAGGGGAAAAGGAGTTCAAAGAAGATCAAAGGTATGGAATCATGTGTACTTTTGACTTCAGAGATTTATAAAGGTTTCCAAACTCAGTGGTTTAATTACAGGAATTTATCCTAACCCCAGAATTGTTGGAATTAGGTTGATAAACCCAGTTTGTATAATGGAGCATGGAATCCCTCCTTTAAGGGTGGATTCAAGTGGCTTAATTGCAAGTGGGTTTAGAACAACCCCAATCTCAATCTTCATGTTAGCTTATGTATGGGTTATGATCCATTTTAGGGTTGTTTTAAGAGTAATTCATGATAGGTTTTTGAAGTAAGAGAGAATAGAGGAAGAGTATGGAAGAAAAGTGAGAGTAGGGAAAATGCCATTTTTTGGGCATTCTACATCGGTACGCAGACCAGAACAGTGGTGGTACTCTGGCACTCACCTATATTGCAGGCAAACGACGGCATTATCTAAGTGGTGGCCCGTACCACTCACTGTATCGTGAATGGTACTGCACTGCGAGACCTGATGCAGATGACTTTTTTCCTGCAGCCATAGTTTCTTGTATTTTGACATTTTTAAGCCCAGATTCATATACCAATAGTATAGGAACCCTAGTAAATGACTAATGGGGGTTCAAATAAGAGTGAAACTAAGTGAAAACGCACTGTACTTCGCCGTCGAGGCGAAGCGAAATGTGGGCAAACTTAATGCCCTATAATGTGAATAAGTACAAGTATATGTATAAGTTTAATATATGAAAGCTAAAGAGAATATATGTATAATTTGGTTATATGAAAAAGTATAGTAAAATGTTTATAAGAGAGATGCTACTTGATAACGAATATATCTCATATGTATACATGATATCAGTAGGTATTCATGTATATGGGATATCATTTTATAATACATGAAAGAAAACATAAGAAAACCGATTGCCTGCTTATGATCGAGTAGATGGATAGATAGGCATGCCTATGTAGAAGATATGTCATGGCTTCACATAAACAGCAATACAATACAAATATCGGTGTCCCAAGCCAAGGATTACATAGATCTCAAGCTGATCATTGATAGCGGCCCTTTTGTGTCATACAAGAGATCACTGCCTCAGATAGTGATAGTACCTTCAAAGAGCAGACAGAGATCACTGCTCGCACAAGGATAAGATTCTTTCTCGCACATATAGTTATTTTCCGTATCCGCTTCTAAAGTATTTGCAGGCATGAATATAAAAGAAAATGAAAAGTATACACAAAGGCAATGTATATGCAAAGTATATGATATGATGTGACATGAGAAGCATAGCATTATATGCGGGAGATAGTATATAGTTACAAGAACTAAAAGAAGTATAATCGACATGAAAAAGTATATGAAACGAAACCTCGTTATGAAAAGTAGATATGAAAATGGATAAGTAAATGTAAAGGTTATAATTGTCATAAGTATATGTATATGTCTAACGCCAGACGCATCCTTACGTGTCAGTCCATTCAGATTATTCCCACTAAGCCGCAGTTTTTCAGCACTGCAGCTTCATCCGGTAGACGTAATATAGAAACCGTATAAGAAGACGATCCACACAAGAACCAAGGTCAATACATCAATAGTGGGTCCAAATTCTAAGATTTTTGGTATAATGTATATGTCTTTTTGTTTCTTTTTGGAAACAATGTAAATGTTGACCACTATTAAATATGGAACTTGTATAATATAACACAATTGAACTGCTATAGAATATATTACAAGTTAAATGTTTAACTATATGAATGAACAAGCTTAAAAGTCACCGTTTAGTGGTGTCAGCCCCAATCAAAGACCAATGTAGTGGCATCCCTGATTCTGGTCGACCCGCCTTAACCCGCTCTGACTAGAGAAGGTGTTATACCATTTCATCATCTCTTACTCATGCAACATGTGTCACATGAGTACATGCATAAGACTTTTGTCACATCACATGTCTCTCAACCCGCTTTTACAAGACCGACACTTGGTGCCTTGAAAATGTGAAATTCCGACCGTCTCTTAATTCGACGGTAAATTCGATCGGTTAGCTAGATTTCAGCGAGATGATTCTAACAAAGGAAACTGCTTTTGTCATCCGAGATCCAGAAAATTTCCTGATTTTTAATGCTAAAATTATCGTTTTACTACTTTTCGTAGAAAATTGAATTTTCTTGCCCATAAAACAAATTTATCCCTAAAAATAGGAGATTCCTTCCTGAGATAGGAGGGAGATTCGAAAAACCATTTTCTATAAATCATGAAGATCCCATACGAGGGAGAGGTATGTAATTCCAACTGGGCGAGCTCCCAGTTTCTTATTTTCCATCATTTTGCTGACTTAATCATCGAAAAGCGACCGACATACCATTGCCAGATCACCCATTTTACAGGTACACATTGTGCTACTGATGCCCAATAGTGCATGTGATCAATGTAACATCAACTTGGTCTCCGACCAAAATAGAAAAAATAAAGAAAGTTTTATCAAACAACCTATATGTTTAAGCAAGAATTAGTAATAAATAAATTAACAACTTAATTGTGATTTAACTTAAAATCAACTACAACCATTACCTACAAGTATTGTTATTATTTTTTATATAAGCATTAAATTTTACCAAACCCTTTCTTGGAGAAATAAGAGGACATTTTTCAAAAGCAAAAAGATGCATAGATAATAATTATGACAAGACCATATAAACAATGGAGATCCAAACCTAGAGTTGGTATGTATAAACGGTAGAATAACTCATATGATAAGTAATGGAAAATGTGGCAGGTACAATAATAGAATATACATTAACAACTTTATCATTGTAATAGATACCCAAACTCAATGGAAGAGCTCAACCCAAAAGATTAACCTATTAGATGAGAGAACTCATCAAGTTTAAGTACCTTTCCACACTCTTATGTCACTATAAGAAAAAATGCAATTCTTGACATATATTATCTTGACTCATGACAATATATGTCAATATTGTATATTTAAATTAGCAATTATGACATATACAACTTACTTCAAAGCAATAATAACATACATAAAACTTGTTGTGTTGTTCCATGATTTGGGATGATGGGGAACTGACAAAATTTATAAGTCACCATTAGTTAATATTTATATACGTCAATGACGCGAAAAAAAAATAATAACACACTTAATTTACTAATTTTAAGATTTTATAATATACAACATTTATAAAAAATTTGTACAAGTCTATATCTATATGTTCATATGAATTTAGCAAGTTATTGTTTTTAAAGTCTATAAAGATTGAGTTTAGTATATATTGAAAATTTTACTTAATTTGTTTTTCAACATCCCCTTGCAAATTTTGTGAATTGAGGTTAATTAATTGTTTATGAAAGCTATTGGATTATATATTAATCATTTATATTAATGCCATTATCACTTAAGGTTTTATTAAAGAATATAATATTAACATGAATTGAGGTTTATTAAAGGATATATTGTTTCACCTTTTATGAGTCATTTATTTTTTACAATTTTATTATCTCTTAAAAAATGTCTTTATAATATTTAAAAAACTTGGTTCTTAAAAATTGTACTTATTACAAATAATTTTAGTGCTTCTACACTTGTGGCATACAGATTAATATTTAGATAAATGTTATTAATTTATAGAAATTGATTATCTTAAAAGACCATTAAAAATACTTATTTATTTTTCTTTTATTAAAAATTTAATAATTTCTTTGAAAATCATTTTTGTAATAGAATATATTAATAGAACTATTTGTCATTTTTAAAAAAAAAAAAATAACTAAAGACATTTTTCACTTACTAATTATATGATTAAATATTAAACTTCAGTTAAAGTTCACATGATATTGTAAATATATATATATATATATATATATATATATATATATATATATATATATATATATATATATATATATATATATATATATATATATATATCTCTTTCAAGGGCTTCACTCATTTCTTAACATGGAATTGAATTTAAATAATTTCTAAGATCATTTTTAAAAAACGACAAAAATAAAATTACAAAAAATAAGGTTCAGCATCTATATATATTGGTAAGTATTTATTTCATGATCCTTAAGACATCGTATATTTTACAATCCTTTGCTTTCAGCCCTTTATGCTGAATGGTAGTGGTCAGTTTCCGAGCCCATTCCCACAAAAATAGAACTCGCTTATTCAAATTTCAAAGGATGGCGTGCCCTTTATAATAAATAAGGGTTGATTTAGGAAAGCCATGGAACCCATCTTCTTACCGATTCGTAATAATGATTTTGTCGATCGCGGAGTTAATCGTATGGAAAGATGATACTTTGTCACGAGGTAAGAGTATTCATTTTTCAAAACACCAAATTTTCGCCAAAACAACAATAATGACAAACAACAAGCCACCGAATATCCTAAAATGGGCTTCGCTTCGGAAAATAACAAAAGCATATGGTGCCACCATTCGCTTAACTCTCTCACCCAAATGTCACATTGTCCGCAATGGGCCTCCTGATTGGTTAGAGAATAAGTGATACTCTCAAATGTAAAATGGTGGAAGGTTATCCTCTATCCGGGCAGCCGAGGTGTCACAGGGGGTCGGAGGAAAATCACGCCGCTTGAAAAGGCCTGAGTAGGTACTGATGGTGGGATAGGAGGCAAGCTCAGTGACACCGCAACCCACAGCATATGCGCTTCAGGCGACGACGGCCTCCGCGTGCGGCCATCCTCCGCTTAAAGCCGTATGCTAAATCAGAAACGATGCCGACGTGGTCGGTAAGGAACGACCTGCATCCATAATGGCGAGAAAATCCCAAGTAGATATGGAGATATGTTGCGGTGGTGCAGCTGATGTACTAGGTCCCTCTCAAGGTCAGAGGGAGCCGAGGCTTAGGGATTCAAGAGGCATTACTGAACCGATGATGATTTAACTGAGGCCTTCTCCGTGATCTCTCTCGCCGATGGTTAATCGCTGCGTCCCCGCCACGCCCGAGGTGAGATGCCGAGCACGTAGCGCACGTGGCCTCGTGACGCCCAAAATCGTGGTGTCCGCTGACAACCCGCCAACCTCATGACACTGGTGTCTCACATCGTGAGACCCATACATGAGTAAAAATGGCCACTTGGGCCCATACATCATACTCACCAAAATATCCAACCATTTATATTACATGGTTCAAGAGTTGGTATGTCACTCTTAATACAAAACATATATTAAAATTTAGAATTTAATACATGTTTTACAAAAAAATATAACAAAGCCACAATTCGGCTCTCTTCTCAAAATCAGCTCTAATGAAATATTGCCTTCCCGAATAATCCACGTGACCAAATAACGATCCGACAGAGGAACAACGCCCAAGAATGAAAATCTCCCATACTACATTCCCCACCTGTCGCACACAGAATGCATTCAATATAAACACACACTCAAGCAGATACATGACCTTGCTTGAATGTCTATATGCCCAATATATCAATTATGCATATATTACAAAATTTACATACTATGTTAATACATTAATTAGCATGCATTAACATCTCATTTTCCACACAATTCAAGCCATTCATCCTAGCAATATTTCATGCAATTAACACATGGACATTTTGGTCCAATCGATGCAAACCAGGACTGTTTTTAACAATCCCAAAACCAAGCAGTGGGTTGTCCGTGGGTAGCCCACTCACCTAGCATCGGTTCCACTTTTTGGAATCGAATTCCATGGCCATTTTCGGCCTCATACACATAAAATCATAATTTATTGTATAAATTATCACATAACCACCCAAAACAGTCCCTACACTGTCCAAAACGGGTTCAAAATATTCAAACAATTCGATCCCAAATTTTAGGACCGATCAAACAGCCACTCACGGCCTCAAACCAACCCAACCATTAACAACACATTAAAAAGAAAGTAAATCAAGTAGGATAAAACCCCTACCTTTTCGGAGTTTGTCGAAACTCCCTAAAACCCACTCCACGAGTAAGCCTCATTGGGGAGCAATTTACGCCTCGCCGGAGTTCGCCGGACCGATCACCGGGAAATCTAGAGAGAAGGTAGAGCTTCTCTAAAATCCCTCTCTTTTCTCCCTCTTTCTCGTTTGTCTCCCTCTCTCTCTTCCTTTCCCTCCCAAACTATTTGGTTGGGACAAGAGACTTGTCCCCTCAATGCCACATGTCAAGCTCTAATTGGCTTAAGTGGATTTCTTATCCACTTTACCCATCTACTTTAGATTTTCTCCTCCACCCAGAGCAAGGCCAATACATGTCACCCATGGCCCCACACTTGAGCTCGTTGACTCCACTTCAGACTACGACAAGTGGCAATATCAGGAGCCACTCAAAATGTGCCATGTCCCGCATTGCGCCATACCGAAATTCACGGCATCTGACGCGGTAGCTAGATTTCAGATCACTGAATGAAATCGTCACTATTAATGATCTGAAAAATCTGATTTTTGACCAAATCACATTGCCTTTTTCGTAAAATTGGAATCTTCGGTCTTACATACTAATCACACAGTATGACAACCAGCAAACTCGACGACGCTCCAATCGTGGCTCCTCAAGAAAACCCAAATGCTCTAATATTTGGCAAAGCAACCTCGGAATAGAGGGTATGAAGCCTCAAATGGTCACTGGTTGAACCTCATCTCAAGTAGCAAGTGATGTCATGAAGAGCCTACAGGGTCAAACTCAATAACCCTTAGAATGCTGTGATAGAGCTTCCAGATAGCTCCTCTTTGCCGACAAGATACTTGAGTGGCAGATGTTAGATCGCAAGACGTGGTCGATAAGGAGTACGTTCTGAGGAAGTCGCCTTCTGGCAGAACAGACTCTACTGTTACGCCTCGCATATAACGCAATCCATCTCTCGCAGTGTAAGGGTAGCGGGCCACAACCCACTAGCCGAAGGTTCAGGCGTAGGGAAATGGAAAGCTACTGTATTACCCATGACTATAGTGTCTCTCGCCATCAATCGAGAAGTGGAAAACAGTAGGATGAGGCACTCTCCTGGATGTCATAGTATGGTAGAACTCAATGACCACCCGGTAATAACCGCTAGTCATAAAACAGAGTATCGTTGCACACTCCTCATGGAATCCCTGAGCTCGGGATCTGCGGCAAAAGCTGGAAGATCAAAATATGTCTCGCAGTGCACTTCTCTTAGCATCGCAATCCAATTGCCCGGCACAACACAATGAAAGAGGGGGCACCAGATGATAGAAGCAGGGGATAGGTCCGAGGGAAGGTCATCAGCTGGCCCCTAGACATGTGGTGAATGGGGCTCCTGTGACCTCGAGCTAGATGACTCGCCCGGGTCCGATGTCCGGGCCCTCTCTAATGGACGCGGATGGGCAGGAGATGGCAGAGAAGACCCAACCCCTCGTGTCAGGACTGGCAAAGGGAGCAGAGGAATGGAAGCTGTGATACATCATTAGTTGCGCTAGGAGGAGAGCCCTGGTCAGCGGCGTAGAGGTGGCAAAATCGCTCCGACCTGGCTAGCCCGTCCGCCACTAGGCGTGGTCGCTATTAAATTATCGTCTGAAAAACCGCCAACAACCCGCCGCCGAATTTTTTTGCCTTTAAAGACTATTTGGCCCGACCGTCCAACTAGTGGCTACTGGTCAGTTAAAATTTTACTAAAAAACGTGGCCACTTCGTCTGCCCAAATTCGTACCCCACCGCCCCGATTGCGCCCCAAAGGTTGTGGTGCAGAGGAGGTCGCACCCGAGGCTCGGGAATTGTATCCCACGGTCCCAGCTATGCTTGATAAGTGGAGGACAGAGGGATGAGGATTATCATACACCGTGACAACAGCCACCAAAACTTATAAGAATGTGCAAGAGAAAATGAGAAAATTTACCAAGAAGAGTAAGCCCAAATTAAGGAAGTTAAGAAAGTCACAAACAAAACTAAAAAAAAATAAAGCAAACAAAATTCAACTAAAATCGAGTGACTACCTCTCGTGCATGGAACAAAATTGATTTTTCTTGTCGATATTTCAATCAAAACCCGCTTTCTGGCCAACATGGAAAAGAAATCCGAATAAAATCGACTGAGGAAAATCGCTTAAAATCGAAAATCAATTTTTCAAGAAAATTTGAAAAAAATTTCGATTTTTCGTTGAAAAATCGCGCACCGCACGCCCGATAACCCAAGAATTTATCGATAACCTGATTTTTCAATCGATTTATTCGAAAAACTGCAACTCCGCCCCCGATTGTTTTATGTTTTTGATCCAACGGTCCAGATTTCGTCCGCGTTTTTAAAAGAATCAAATGACTATATTTTTATCCAACGGTTGATTTTAAATCTAAAGCTTGATCTAAGGGTCCAGAATGATTTATAACGGATATATGATGATCCAACGGTCAGATTTGAACCAAAATCAAATCCAACGGTTAGAAATAAATCACAACGGTTTTTTGACAATCCAACAACTATTTTGACTCCAAAATTTTTTATAAATACCACTAAAATCATACAATTTCATTACAAACTCATCCATCCACATCTAACCTCCATTTCACTCTCAAATAATTTTTTCTTTGTTCTTTATCCTAATTTTTTTTGAAGATCTTTAATTAATGGTATGTTTCTTTTGTTCATTAATTTTGTTTTTATGCATATTTTATTTAGTTTTATTTTTGGTGTTGAAATAGTTTATAATAAATATTTTTATACTATAGTTTTATTTTTAGTTTAATTTGATAGTAATAAATTAGATTAGATATAATGTTTGAAACTTAGACATTACACATCCTACTATTAAATAATTATAATCATGTAATGTTAGAAATTTAGGATCATTTTACTTTCTACACATCAAATAATATTATTTTAGTTCATCAACATATTACTAACTAATATAAATTTTAGTTAATTATTTATATTACTTACTAATATAATTTTTTAGTTAATTAACTATATTACTAACTAATATAATTTTTTAGTTAATTAATTATATTATATTACTTACGTGCATATTTTATTTTTAATGTATCTTAGTTTGTTTTGGTGTTGAAGTAGTTTATAATAAATATTTTATACTATAGTTTTATTATAGTTTAATTTGGATAATAATTTTTAGTTAATTAATTATATTAGTTATTTAGTTAATAGTTATTTTAATTATATTAGTTATTTTAGTTACATAATGTTTCAAACTTAATTATAATTATGTAATGTTAGAAATTTAGATCTTTTTACTTAGATATCTAAGTAATATTATTTTAGTTCATAAATGATATTACTAACTAATATAATTTTTAGTTAATCAATTATATTAGTTATTTTACTATAATCTTATTTTAGTAAAATATATTAGTTAATTAATTTTAGTTAATTAATTATATTATATTAGAAATTTGAAACATATTATTTTACATGCATATTTTATTTTTAATGTATCTTAATTATTTTGGTGTTGAAGTAGGTTATGAATAAATATTTTTATACTATAGTTTTATTATAGTTTAATTTGATAATATAATTTTTAGTTAATTAATTATATTAGTTATTTAGTTAATAGTTATTTTAATTAAAACAAGAGAGTGACACTTGTGAAGTGTTCTGAACGTTGCATAGTTTTTTTAGTTAGTTTTAGGGTATTAGAAGTCAATCTTTCAAACATGTTCTTGTATAATCTGTAAGTAAAGATTGACGCTTGTGAAGTCTTACGAACATTTTATAGTTTCTTGAGTTAATTATAGGGTGTCAGGAGTTTTTCTTTTAGACCTTTACCTCAATAATCTATAACTAGGGAGTGACAGTTGTAAATTTTTATAAACGTTGTATAGTTTCTTTAGTTAGTTATATTGTATTAGGATCCTTTCTTGCAGACCTCTTCCTGTATAATTTGTAAGTAGAGAGTGATGGTTGTAAATTTTTACCAACGTTGAATTGTTTCTTTAGTTTGTTATAAGGTACCAGGAGTCTTTCTTTCAAACCTCTTGCTGTATAATTCGTAAGTGGATAGTGACGATTTTGAAGTGCTACGAACGTTCTATAGTTTCTTGAGTTGGTTGTAATGTATAAGGGGTCTTTCTTTTATACCTATTCTTATATAATATATAAGTAGAGAGTGACACTTGTGAGGTGTTCCGAACGTTGCATAGTTTCTTTAGTTAGTTATAGGGTATCAAGAGTTTTTCTTTCAAACCTATTCCTGTATAATCTGTAAGTAGAAAGTGACGTTTGTAAAGGGTTACGAACATTGTATAATTTCTTTAGTTCGTTAAAGGGTATCAGTAGTCTTTCTTTAAGACCTCTTCCTCGATAATCTATAAACAGAGAGTGATGGTTTTGAATTGTAACAAACGTTGTATAGTTTCTTTAGTTTGTTATAGGGTATCAGGAGTCTTTCTTTCAGACCTCTACTTGTATAATCTGTATATAGAGAGCGACGCTTTTGAAGTGTTATGAACGTTGTATAGTTTATTTAGTTAGTTATAGGGTTTCTAGAGTCTTTCTTTTAGACCTCTTCCTGTATAATCTATAAGCGGAGGGTTTTGCTTGGTAAGTGTTCCGAACATCGTATAGTTTCTTTAGTTAGTTATAGCGTATCAAGAGTCTTTCCTACACATCTTCCTATATAATATGTAAGCAGAGAGTGACGCTTGTTAAGTGTTACAAACCATGAATAGTTTCTTTAGTTAGTTATAGGGTATCAGGATCCTTTCTTTCGAACCTCTTCATATATAATCTATAAGCAGAGAGGGAGGCTTAGGAAGTGTTACGAACGTTGTATAGTTTCATTAGTTAGTTATAAAGTATCAGGAGTCTTTCTTTCAATTATATTCCTATATAATCTATAAGCAAAGAGTGATACTTGTGAAGTGTTCTGAACGTTGCAAAGTTTTTTTAGTTAGTTATTGGGTATTAGGAGTGTATCGTTCAAACCTGTTCCTGTATAATCTGTAAGCAGATATTAACGCTTGTGAAGTGTTACGAACATTTTATAGTTTCTTTAGTTTGTTATAGCGTATCAAGAGTCTTTCCTTCACACCTCTTCCTGTATAATTTGTAAGCAGAGAGTGACGTTGTGACGTTTTACAAACCATGTATAGTTTCTTTAGTTAGTTATAGGGTATCAAGATCCTTTCTTTCAGACCTCTTAATATAATCTATAAGCAATGAGGGAGGCTTAGGAAGTGTTAGGAACGTTGTATAGTTTCATTAGTTAGTTATAGAGTATCAGGAGTCTTTCTTTCAAATCTCTTCCTGTATAATCTATAAGTTGAGAGTGACACTTGTGAAGTGTTCTGAACTTTGCATAGTTTTTTTAGTTATTTATAGGTTATTAGTAGTCAATCTTTCAGACTCGTTCTTGTATAATCTGTAAGCAGAGATTGACGCTTGTGAAGGCTTACGAACATTTTATAGTTTCTTGTGTTAATTATAGGGTATCAGTAATCTTTCTTTTAGTTCTTTACATCAATAATCTATAAGCAGAGAGTGACAATTTTAAATTTTTACAAATGTTGTATAGTTTCTTTAGTTAGTTATAGTGTATCAGGATCCTTTCTTGCAGACCTCTTCCTGTATAATTTGTAAGCTGAGAGTGATGGTTGTAAATTTTTACCAACGTTGAATTGTTTCTTTAGTTTGTTATAGGGTACCAGGAGTCTTTCTGTCAAACCTCTTGCTATATAATCCGTAAGTAGATAGTGACGATTTTGAAGTGCTACGAACGTTCTATAGTTTCTTTAGTTAGTTATAAGGTATAAGGAGTCTATCTTTGATACCTCTTCTTGTATAATCTATACCGAGAGAGTGACACTAGTGAAGTGTTCCGAGCGTTGCATAGTTTCCTTAGTTAGGTATAGGGTATCAAGAGTTTTTCTTTCAAACCTGTTCTTGTATAATCTGTAAATAGAGAGTGACGCTTGTGAAGTGTTATGAACATTGTATCGTATCTTTAGTTCATTATAGGTTATCAGGACTCTTTCTTTAAGACCTCTTCCTCGATAATCTCTACGTAGAGAGTGATGGTTGTGAATTGTTACAAACATTGTATAGTTTCTTTAATTAGTTATAAGGTATCATGAGTCTTTCTTTTTCTAATTTCACCAGATAATCTATGCAAGAGAGCGACGCTTTGAAGTGTTATGAACGTTGTACGCTCTTTTAGCAGAAGAAGGTGATCTGAAAGCTTTCACTCTTCCAGAATCTATAAGCGAAGAGTTTTGGTTTGTAAGTGTTCCGAACATTGTATAGTTTCTTTAGTTAGTTTTAGCGTATCAAGAGTCTTTCCTTTACACCTATTTTTGTATAATCTCTAAGCAGAGAGTGACGCTTGTTAAATGTTACGAACCATGTATAGTTTCTTTAGTTAGATATAGGGTATCAGGATCCTTTCTTTCAGACCTCTTAATGTATAATCTATAAGCGGAGAGGGAAGCTTAGGAAGTGTTATTAACGTTTTATAGTTTCATTACTTCGTTATGGAGTATCATGAGTCTTTCTTTCAAACCTCTTCCTGTATAATCTATACGCAGAGAGTGACACTTTTGAAGTGTTCTGAATGTTGCCTAGTTTTTTTAGTTAGTTATAGGGTATTAGGAGTCAATCTTTCAGACTTGTTCTTGTATAATCTGTAAGCAGAGATTAATGCTTGTGAAGTCTTAGGAACATTTTATAGTTTCTCTAGTTAATTATAGGATATCAAGAGACCTTTCTTTCAGAACTTTTCCTGGATAATCTATAAGCAGAGAGTGACGGTTGAAAATTTTTACAAACGTTGTATAGTTTCTTTTGTTAATTATAGGGTATCAGGATCCAGTAGAACCAAAAATATTTATTTTTCCTATTTTACATATTGTAAAACCCCAGAAAATTTTTCCTCAACACACCCTTTTTTTTTTTCTTCTCCATTAGCCTCCCAACTATTCCATAGATGCAGTAGCTTGAACATTGCCATCCATATAACTCAAAATTTTTGTGAGTTAAATTTTAACCCATTTCCTTGTGCAAAAAATGGAGTAATTTTCCAGAATTTCACAAAACCTAACTTGTTCTTGTTCAAAACTGAAGCAATGCCTGCACTTTCTCGACCATTCCGCCCCAAAAATTCTCACACTCATGCTTATATTTTCTCGACCCTAGTGTTCAACGTTTTCTCCTATGCTACTCACCAAGCATACAAATCACACAATTCATACAACACATGATCACACATCACTCATGTTATACACACCAATCACATATACAACACACAATCCAATCACACATCACATTTCATTCACCAAAATGCACAAGGATGCATGATCTAACCCGTTTCCCATCAAGTCCTAGGTAAACCGTATACCTAACTTACCGATGCTAAGCTATAACTCTAGTATCCAACATCGAGCTATACTAAGCTGTGATGTTCTTACACTTTAATGACTATGGCCTAAGCCCAAGTCCCCAATCCCTGTATCTGTGATACCCGCTCCTCCGATACCGTTCGCGACGCCCAATTCGGGCGTGTCTCGTTGACAACCCGTCAACCCGCGGAATACCTGTGTGTCTCATATCATGAGACCTATACATGAGTAAAAATGGCCACTTGGGCCCATACACCAATACTCACCAATAATCTAACCAACTATATCACAATAGTTTAAGAGTTATTACATTACTCTTAATACAAACACATATTAAAATTAAGAATTATAATACATGTTTTACCAAAAACATCAAAGCCACAACCCGGCTTTCTTCTAAAAATCGGCTCTAAAGAGTGTCAGCTTCGAACACTCCTCGCACCAAATAATGATCCTCGATTGTGGTGAGCAATGCCCAGTAGTTGAATTATCCTACAAGGGTTACTCCCCACCTAAGTGCACATGCAATGATTCAACATAAACACACACTCAAGCAAATACATGATCCTACTTGAATGTCTACATACCTAATCCCGTGTCTCGAGTCCTCACCGACTCCCTCACGCATGCCTAAGCTAATGCGAGAAAACCATCGCTTACCTCTTCTTCATTTTCGTGGTCAGCGCACTCCACAATTCCACTTTCTAGGTCAGCCTGGCATATGAAATGCATTATGCCATTTCCAAAAACCATACATGCCAATATATCATTTACACATATATTAACAAAATTTACATATTATGCCACAAGTTATTTAATTCACATCAATAACATCAAAATTAGCTCACTTGAGCTAATTATAATTCATTTCCAATGGCTTATTACACACTTGTATTTTATATAATTCCACATCATGTTAACATTTAATTACATGCATTAACATTATCATTGGTCTGCCATCACTTAAGCAATATTTTTCTACAACACACATGAACCATTTCCGGCCCAAATCCAAGCAAACCGGACTATTTTTAATCTGCCCCTAAATGAGAGCGGGTTGTCCGTGGGTAGCTCACTCAATTAAGCACGGCTCCACTTTTAGATCCAACCATAGCGCATTTTCACTTAAACACCTAAACCATATCTTATCGCGATAAATTATCACACAACCACCCAAACAGCCCTTAAACTGCCCAAAACGAGTTCTATATTCCACCCGTCCCAAGTTTGGGGATTGTGATCAATGGCTACCATCGTCTCAACCAATCAAACCATTAACACGACTCTTAAAATCGAAAATAACCGAGTAGGAGAAGACCCCTACCTCTTGGAGTTGTCGAAACTCCCTGCAAACCCAAGGCCCACGCATAGCCCCTCGCCTTTGTAGAACAAATTTGCTGCCTAAGCGATCCGACTATCCGAAAGCCCTGAAATCTAGAGAGAGTCGATTTCTCTCTCTCTAGAATTTGAAATCCCCCTCACTGCACGTTCCAGCACTAGAAAAATGGAGAAGATGAAGTTGTCTTCTCTTTTTGTCCCCTCTCATTGCCACATGTCAAGTTCTAATTGGTTGAGAGGATTTCTTATCCACTTAATCCACCCACTTTGAATTTTCTACCCAATGGCATCATGCCATGTGTCCACATAGGCCCCACACTTGAGCTCAAGTTGACTAAACTTGCGCCTGACACATGGCACACTGTGAGCCACTCAAATGTGCCAAGTGTCCCGCACTATAGTCGTTGCCTTGAAAAACATGCAATCCAACTCTCTCGGAATTCGACGAAATTCGACATGGTAGCTAGATTTCGCGAGATGATTCCAACGGTGAATCCCATTTCATCATCCGAGATCTAGAAAATTATGGATTTTGACCGAAATTACCATTTTGCCATTTTTCAAAAAAATTAGATTTTTTCGGGGTTTCACAGTATCAAGAGTCTTTCCTTCACACCTCTTCTTGTAAAATCTGTAAGCATAGAGTGATGCTTGTTAAGTGTTACAAACCATGTATAGATTCTTTAGTTAGTTATAGGGTATCAGGATCCTTTCTTTCAGACCTCTTACTATATAATCTATAAGCGGAGAATGAGGCTTGGGAAGTGTTATGAACGAGGTATAGTTCTTTAGTTAGTTTAGAGTATCAGGAGTATTTCTTCCAAATATCTTCCTGTATAATATATAAGCAGAGAGACTTGTTAAGTGTTCTGAACGTTGCATTATCTTTTTAGATTGTAATGGTGTATTAGGAGTCAATCTTTCAGACCTGTGCTTGTATAATCTGTAAGTAGATATTGACGCTTGTGAAGTCTTACGAACATTTTATAGTTTCTTGAGTTAATTATAGGGCGTCAGGAGTTTTTATTTTAGACCTTTACCTCGATAATCTATAACCAGAGAGTGACAAATAGAAATTTTGGCAAACGTTGTATAGTTTCTTAGCTTAGTTATGAGTATCGTGATACTTTCTTGCACTTCTTCCTATATAACTGCAAGGCAGAGTGATGGTTGTAAATTTTACCAACGCTGAATTGCTCTCTTTAGTCTGCTATAGAGTACCAGTCATTCTTTCAAACTCTTACTCGTATAACTGTGGCAGAGAATGACGATTTTAAAGTGCTACGAACGTTCTATAGTTTCTTTAGTTAGTTATAGGGTATCAGGAGTCTTTCTTTAAGACCTCTTCGTCGATAATATATAAGAAAAGAGTGACGGTTGTGAATTGTTACAAGCGTTGTATAGTTTCTTTTGTTAGTTATAGGGTATTAAGAGCCTTTCTTCGCACTCACCTATATAATCAGATGATGATCATGTTTTTAAGAGTTATAAACGCTTGTAATGCTTGTTAGTTATGTGGCATTCGAAGTCTTTCTTTCAAACCTCTTTCTTTATAATCTATAAGCAGAGATTTTTTCTTGGTAAGTGTTATGAATAATGTGTAGTTTCTTCAGTTAGTTATAGCATATCAAGAGTCTTTCCGTCACACCTCTTTCTGTATAATAAATAAGCAGAGAGTGATGCTTGTTAAGTGTTACGAACCATGTATAGTTTCTATAGTTAGTTATAGGGTATCGGGATCCTTTCTTTCAGACCTCTTACTATATAATCTATAAGCAGAGAGTGAGGCTTGAGAAGTGTTACGAATGTTGTATAGTTTCTTTAGTTAGTTATAGAGTATCAGGGGTCTTTCTTTGAGACCTCTTCCTGTATAATCTATAAGCAGAGAGTGATACTTGTGAAGTGTTATGAATAAGAAAGTTTTTAGTTAGTTATGGTACAGAGTCTATATTTTACATGTTCCAAAAGATAATCAGAAGTGCACATTGGACGCCATAAGGCACAACATTTTATAGTCTCTTTAGTTTGTTATAGGTTATCAGGAGTCTTTCTTTCAAACCTTTTCCTTGACACTGACTGCTTCAAATCTGCAGGTGTTCTAATCAACAAAATTTATAACCTAGATTCCTACTTACCGATGTAGCAAAGCTACTGGCAAAGATAAAGGGCTCTGTGGTCAACACGTGGATGGGTTTCTTTCGTGAGAGAGGGGTTACAGTTGCATTGAAAATAAAGGTTTTCTCCTCGGATTGGGTCAGGTGTGTGGAAACAAAGGTGTGTGAATGACAAGCCAAATAATCAAGAAAAAATTAAAAGAGAAATCCTTGAAGTCTTGGGCCACTGAGCTTAGTGTTCGAGGTTAACCAACATGTCTTTGGGTCTATATCCTCGCATTTGGGAGTGTAACATTTAGTCACTTCCCGAACCGGATCTTCTTTTAGCTTTAAAACCTAAACCCTAATAGCCTACCTTGTTGAGGGATAGCATCTTATTAGGCAAAAATGTCCCTAGCCGTGAAAACACATCTCAAAAACCCTACCCCACGATAACTAATAGGAAACAACTAACTGAGCCTCAATGGATCTAATGAAAGTATCCATTGAACCCAAGAAGCTTGCCAAATACACATTAAAGGGAGCATGCTTAAGAGGTTTTAACCTTAGCGAAATGCAGGGGCACAAATGCCTTAAAATGCAAACATGAAAAATATGAGACATGCAGCTAAACCTAAAAACAACACCCAGTGGCCTTCCCTTTCAAGGATCACGGAGATTAGCAATCCCTGATTTGTCATCATCAAGGGGTGTTCGGGCAACCAAGAAAATGAAAGAAAGAGTGGAGAAGAAGAGAAAATCAATTAACAAAGCATAGGAGGAAGCTTCTCAGGCTTCGATTGATTGGAATGACTTTATGATTTGATATCTTTCTTACAAGCATGGTTGAGCTTATATAGGCTCAGTAAAGAGGAAATTACAAAATTGTGCTAAAGAAACAAAATTACAAAAGGGCAAACTTGTATTGTCCACCAGATCAAAAGGTGGTGAGTCACGTGAGAGGGGCCGTAACCTCGCGAATTGCAGGTGCGAATTTTTCAGACCTTGCGAAATTTGCAGTTGCCAAATTCTTGCAACCCCTAAGATTTCGCTGCAGTAGATCGATCCTTCAATCTTAAATAAGTTTGTTCGAAATTCTCCGATTAATCATGAATCTTCACCCAAATTTCAGCTCGAGGTGTTCAAGTCAAATTGAGGAATCAGGAGACATTTGACCTACAAAACTACCAAACAAATTACAAATGTAATTAGTAGCAAAAATCGACCTCATGCAACAATTGTTGAGTTGGAAGTTGATTAGTACACAAAAAGTACATAAAACCTATGATAAACAAGGCTCAATATTGCACTATTTGAGTACTAATCAATAATCTATAAGCAGAAAGTGGCAGTTGTAAATTTTTACAAACGTTGTATAGTTTCTTTAGTTAGTTATAGGGTATCAAGATCCTTTCTTGCAAACCTCTTCCTATATAATCTGTAAGCAGAGAGTGATGGTTGTAAATTGTTAACAACGTTGAATTGTTTCTTTAGTTTGTTATAGGGTAACAGGAGTCATTCTTTGAAACCTCTTAATGTATAATCCCTAAGCAGAGAGTGACGATTTTTAAATGCTACGAATGTTCTATAGTATCTTTAGTTAGTTATAGGGTATCAGGAGTCTTTCTTTAAGACCTCTTCCTCGATAATCTATAAGAAGAGAGTGAAGGTTGTGAATTGTTACAAACGTTGTATAGTTTCTTTAGTTAGTTATAGGGTATCGGGAGTCTTTTTTTTCAGACCTCCACTGTATAATCTGTATGCAGAGAGCGACGCTTTTGAAGAATTATGAACGTTGTACAGTTTCTTTTGTTAGTTATAGGGTATCTGGAGTCTTTCTTTCAGACCTCTTCCTGTATAATTTATAAGCGGAGAGTTTTGCTTGGCAATTGTTCCGAACATTGTATAGTTTCTTTAGTTAGTTATAGTGTATCGAGACTCTTTCCTTCACACCACTTCCTTTATAATCTGTAAGCCGAGATTGACACTTGTTAAGTGTTAGGATCCATGTATAGTTTCTTTAGTTAGTTATAGGGTATCATGATCCTTTCTTTCAGACCTCTTACTATATAATCTATAAGTGAAGAGGAAGGCTTGGGAAGTGTGACGACCGTTGTATAGTTTCTTTAGTTAGTTATAGAGTATCAGGAGTCTTTCTCCCAGACCTCTTCCTGTATAATCTATATGCAAAGAGTGAAACTTGTGAAGTGTTCTGAACGTTGCATAGTTTTTTTAGTTTGTTATAGGGTATAAGGAGTATATCTTTCAGACTTGATCCTATATAATTTGTAAGTAGAGATTGACGCTCGTGAAGTGTTACAAACATTTTATAGTTTCTTTAGTTAGTTATAGGGTATCAGGAGTCTTTCTTTATGACCTTTTCCTTCACACTTCTTCCGATATAATCTTTAAGCAGAGAGTGACGCTTATTAAGTGTTACGAGCCATGTATAGTTTCTTTAGTTATTTATAGGGTATCAAGATTTTTTCTTTCAGACCTCTTAATATATAATCTATAAGCGTAGAGGGAGGCTTAGGAAGTGTTACGTACGTTGTATAGTTTAATTAGTTAGTTATAGAGTATTAGGAGTCTTTCTTTCAAACCTCTTCCTGTATAATCTATAAGCAGAGAGTGAGACTTGTGATGTGTTCTGAACGTTGCATAGTTTTTTTTTGTTAGTTATAGGGTATTATGAGTCTATCTTTCAGACCTGTTGCTTTATAATCTGTAAGCAGAGATTGACGCTTTTGTAGTCTTACGAACATTTTAGAGTTTCTTTAGTTTGTTATCGGGTATCTGGGGTCTTTCTTTCAGACCTTTTCCTTTATAATCTATAAGAAAAGAGTGACAGTTGTAAATTTTACAAACATTGTATAGTTTATTTAGTTAGTTATAAGGTATTAGAATCCTTTATTGCAGACCTCTTCCTATATAATCTTTAAATAGAGAGTGAAGGTTGTTAATTGTTACCAACGTTGAATTGTTTCTTTCATTTGTTATAGGGTATTAGGAGTCTTTCTGTCAAACGACTTGATGTATAATCCGTAAGCAGAGAGTGACGATTTTGAAGTGCTACGAACACTTTATAGTTTCTTTAGTTAGTTACAAGGTATAAGGAGTCTTTCTATTAGACCTCTTCCTATAAAATCTATAAGTAGAGAGTGACACTTGTGTAGTGTTCCGAACGTTGCATAGTTTCTTTAGTTAGTTATAGGGTATCAAGACTTTTTCTTTCAAACCCATTCCTGTATAATTGTTTGCATTTTTCCATATAGACTAAAAACCCCTCAAATTCACATAGTTACAAGAGCCTTACATTTCTCTTGCAACCATGTCACTTTGGATAAATTTGCTTGATTAAATAACTCTTTCTTAATGTTTAGGATTTTAAAATATGGGTCTAGTCTATGACACTGCAAGTGCAGAGGTCATACAAGTAGTAAAATCTTAATGTAAGTCCAGGTATCATTCCCACAGAGATTGACAAGAATTAGAGATCAACTACCCCAATTACTGAAATTCTATGCTATGTGGACTAAGAACTAATAGTGAAAGTTTTATCTAGAAAATTAAAGATCCTAGACTATTAACTAAAAATAGAAACTGAAATAACATGAAAACAACTAAAAATATAAAGAACAAATTACTGGACCTAATCTGTTCCCTGTGAGAAACGAAAACTATCAAAGAATTACAAAGGAAACAAGAATTCATACGAAAAATACATTGCTGCTTATGTATGGATCTCGACGGTCCAAGATTGCCTAAATATTGCAAGAGATTTCCATATTCATCGGTTTGAAGCCCTTGTTTCGAAGACAAGATCAAACCAAATACCGTATTTATGATTCTCTGCAAGATCCTCGCATTTTTCTTCTCAATACTTCAAACCCATTTCGATGACTACGTATCTTTGCTTTCCTTCTCGTGGATTCTTGCAAAATTTCTGGGTACAACTCAATTAGTGGCTCATCCTCCGATCTATTGGTTCTTCCTTTCCTTGATTAGATCTAAGCTAACATGTGTTTGAGCTTCCTTTAGATTGAGGGTGAACTTCTGACTATTTATATTGTTAAATACCTCCAACTTCAATTATGAGCGAATGAGGATTTATCAAAATGAACTTTCAGAGCTCAGCAGTTCATCAATGGTAGTCTAGCATACCCATAAGTGAATGTTCTCAGCTCTCAGGAATCTCTAACTTTGTGTCACGCAAAGGGCACCCTGGAAATCAGAGCAAGCTACACTCTCTCAACTGGTACTCGGTACTACCATTGGGAACTTATCGATTCAAAAACGACGCCAAGCAAGTAAATCCCAACCCGAATAATTTTCTCCATATTTTTGCAGCAAAGACTGTAACTAACCCATATCAACCAGCCATGAAGTTAAGTGCTCTAATTATCAGACATAATTAAAGAAATGGAGTACCGATCATGTACATCCACTGTAATCGCAATGAAACTGAGAAGAAATGAATTCAAGAAATTTGTCTAGATTTCATAAATTTTCATGCATCAATTTTAAAAAGAAAATAACAGAAATAAAAATCCAACTCAAATCGTTTCTGCACAGTTCGCATATTCAGATCCAGAAAAGAATTAAAAAAATAAAAATAAAGAACATAAATTCTACTCTAAATCCATAAGACCGAGTTCCTCTCCTTTTCCCATTTTTCCAAGTAGAAGATGGAAGCTATTTTACTATTATAATAATCGTCTATTTATAACTCGGGCTAAAAGAAATTTGGGCCGAATCAAAACCTGTGTGGAATTCTCAAAAGAAAAACCCAAATCAGCCGTCTCGTGCTCACGACTGTGTTGATGTCGCTAATCTCAATTCCCTTTTATTTGCTCAGTTCGCTGCGACTCAAGTTTCTTTAGTTACACCAAGTTTCAGAGCTTCGCTGATTAATGGTCGCTAATTCTTTGGTTCGCTTGTTCTAAAGAATCATCGCTGATTTAGTCTCACGCCAACCTTGTCGTCGCTTTCCTTATACGAATTTTGAGTCACAATCTCCATTTTAGGCCGCACCTCCTTTTAGTTGTAATCCACTTTAGTTATGAGTCGTGACTTCCTTTCCTTGTCGTGCATCAGATGTCGTGGACCCCGCTCCACGCGACCACATTGCTTCTACCGCCTTACCTCATGTCGCGGATTCTCTTTTCGTGCCGCGAATTCTTTTCTGGGCTTCTTTTGTTTGATATATCCAAATATATGTCGCGACCTTACCAATTATCGCGATCGCTTTTTTGATAGCTCCCTGTTTCCTTTAAACAGTCGCGGACCTCAATATGATGTCGCTGACTTCACGCGTTCTTCGTCATAGGTCATCAAATGGCTTTAAAATACATCACACCCGATGTCGATGCTCGAGTGTATTTAGGTCAACTTTAGATCGGGTCGCGACCTCCTTTAGGTTCTTAATCGACATGGTCGCGGACTCCCCTTTGCTTCGCAGTTCCCTCATGGCGAGTCTTCACGCTAGCTAACCTCACATAGGTCATGACATGGCTTTCAGAATGTCTGTTTCTTTAGGTTATGACTGATTGGTCGCGAACTCTCGGGGGTCCTTGAAAATCAAGTGGTTGCAACTTCGATTTCCCCTAACTGGACTTCGCTTGGCTCCGCCTTTAGTTCTCACGCGACCCCAATATTAAGTCGCGACTTCATTTCGATTCTCCATCTCAGAGTCAGAACTTCAAATCTCTTTCACACCTAATTTATTCCATGTCGTGACCTCGAGATGATGTCGCGACCTCAATTTGAGTCCTTCATTTAAGAACCGGTTGCAACTTCAAATTTTCTTGCAAAGACCTCATTTGTGGCTTCATCAACAAATCAACGTCGCTACTCGATCAAGGCGGCACTCTCACCGCCTTGAATAGTTTCTTTCTTTCGTCTTCAACCACATTTTCTTGGTCGCAACCTCATTAATCGGGTCTGGCGATGCTGTGACTTGAAATTACCGAATTAAGAGCTCCCCGTCATGATTTCATTTCCTAGTTGCGACCCTCCTTGTTCCTCGTGTCAATTCTTCCGGGCCATTGATTTTCGCTATTTATTTTTTGCAAAATTAAATCAACATATTACCTGTAAGCCAGATATGAATCAACAATATCTTGTAATAAACTTTAAAAATGGATTAAAAATCAAATGAGCTTTTAGACTCATGAAATTCCCAAACTTAAAATTTTGCTTGTCCCAAGCAAAGAAAAGAAAGAATTGTTTGTCCAAACAATTGCTTAAATTTTAAGGACATTTTTCTCGATTCACACTACGCCTTCTTATTCCACCTTCTAATTTGAAATAGGAGATAACAACATCATTTTAAATTTCGCTTCGATTCAAGAAAATGAATGGTTTCACTTCTATCACAAATTCTTTGATGAAATAATGTATTTAAACGCTTTATTCAACAAGTCTTGCTCGTGTGTGTGTGTGTGCAGTGTTCAATCCTTTTCATCTTCATGTCAATTCGCTTAATCTTCTAAGAGTCTCCTGAAACCGTCAAGGTCCCATAGCTTGTTTTTCATATTGATTCCACTACGAGGTGAATCTAACCTTCAAGATCACCAGGTATTTCAGTTTCAGAATGTCAGTTGGTAAATGCTTGTAATGTCGCTTACTCTAACTACCTTCAAATTTTCACTCCTTTCCTTCTCAGACTTGTTAATTCTCCCAATCTCGCCTCGATTCATCTTTTTGAAATCTTTTACATGGCATTTTGATTTCCACTTGCACTTTATTCAGCGCTTCCTCGTTTCGAATTCCTGCTTAAGTGTTTCTAAGTACGGGAATAGTGCAATGTTTTGTCTTCTGTGCTTCTATCACCCTTAGAGAACTTTGGGCCAGCAACTCCCATACCAAATGACATTAGGTACTAGGTGTTAAAACACCCTATGAGCTTAATTGTTCAAAGGAAATGTGCCACACAAAACTTATCCCTTTTTCATAAATTTCGCTTCTTTTTCCCTAATCTTTCAAAAGTTATTTCTTCTCCTCCTCACTCTCAGAATATTTGGAAATATTTTTTCCTGCTTGTTTCTTCCTTTCCAGACCTTTGCGGGCTAGAAACTCGAATAATTTTGGGCTCTTTTGCTGCGTGATTCGCAAGGAAGGGAATTCGTGTTTTCGCTTGTTGTCATTTGAAGAATTAAGGCTTGCTCGCTCAAAGCATGGAACTAGAGGGTATGCTTTAGCATATATTGAGGGTAGGCTTCGAAAAAGCTCAAACTCGCTGCTGATGGCCTCCTATCACTTCATAGCCGCTTTACCTAAGATTTGCCTCAATCAATAATCTAACAAGTTCTAGGACTATGAACTCTTAATGATGGTAATCTTTAAAATCCAGATTCTAAAGCGAGGGTAAATGGTAATTTCGGGTCAAAACCCGAATTTTTCTAGATCTTGGATGACGAAACGAATTTCACCGTTGAATCGTCTCGCGAAATCTAGCTACCACGTCGACTTCATCGATTCGAGATGGCCTGGATTTCACTGCTGAGTACGCGATAAGGTCTACGACAAATTACAAGTGCCATAGACGCACATGCCACACCAAGAGCGACACTTGGCACTAAATAAATTGGCCACACCAGCCCACATGCTGAAATTGATCCCATGGCTCACATTGTGCTCCACACGTAGTTCTACCGGCCATAGCAGAATTAAGGAATAAAAGAAAAAAGATGGAAAAGGAGAGCCACATGTTCTGGCTTATGAATGTGAGGGAGGAAATTTCCTCATCTTTTGTCCTTCACACGTATAATGATTCAAAAAGGAGGAGTAGAAGTCAAAGAGAAGGAGATAATGGGGGAGAAATGAAGATAAAAAGAGCAGGAATGAGAAAAGAAAGAAAAGCAATTAAATGAAATAAGAGTATAAATAAAACAAAAGCAAAAAAGGAAACGAGGGAGCGAAGAAGAGGCACAGAGTGAGGTCTGGATCTCATTTCTTAGAGAGAGCCCTTCCTCTCTCTAGGATCAGAGGCGATCCGACCGTCATTCCTTTTAAGACAAGAAGGAAGTCAGTTCTACACCTAAGAGTGACAACGCGTGACTCCTGGCTTTTAGGGAGTTTCGACAAACCTTAGGGGAAAGGTAGGGGTTTTTCTCCTACTTGCTTTACTTCTTTGGCTTAAGGGTCATGTAATGGATAGGATTTGCCGAGGCCTAATGCCGGGTCTCGCCCAAAAGACTGGACCGACCGAGGAAATCCTCAGAGGATTCTTTGGACACTCTACCTGGGCCAGCTTGTGTGATTGTGTGGTATTGTGTTATTGCCATGAGAAAAAATAACATGCTCAGGTGAAATTGTGGGTCGGCTCCAAGACGAACCACGATAGTGCTCTAGGCCCATGTGAGCCAAGTTTATATTATTATAAACCTAATAACATGAGATATGGATTAAATTTGTTAATATATGCATGAGTGATATATTAGCATGTTAATGTTGTGTGCTATTGCATTTCGTGCACTTAGCGGAGTAACCCAAGTAGGGAAATTCCACTCACTGGCTTTTCTCACCCCGTCATGGGAATATTCTTCTCGTGCACCGAAGGCGACTGGGACGTGGACGATCCGGAATCTTAGAGGCTAAGAAACCACCAAGATGGCCCTCTCTATTGTATTTTTGTGTACTCGGGGCAAGAGACCCATTTTATTTTGTGTAAATTGTAATAGATAGCCACCTGTAAACAAATCATTTTTGTATAAAATATACATTTTATGAGTATGATGTGTAGCCCAAGGTCATTTTACACGTGTACGTGCTCTCATGACTCTCCGAGACATGTAGATTTCCTCGCGGGTTGATGGTAGTCAACCCGACACCCCTAGATTTGAAGGCCACACTTAATCATGAATTTCCCAGAAGATGTTCCTAATTATTCTCAAAGTTTCATGAGTTTTGTTGACCAAGTGTATTGTTTCTTCAAGACTTGTACTGATTCACTATTTATTTACACACTTTCAATCAAGTTATTTGTTCCTTCAGCAATATCCATTTTTCCAATTCTTGCACCTAAACCGATTTTAAATAAGGCTTTTACTCCCGATTCCGCTTACTAATCTATGCCCTATTTTTTCCTCGCATTGTCAGGACTTGGGATAAAAAACATAATCATTATTTGATCCTTGTACAGACAAGGCATTCATAGTTTTCATGCTAACAGGAAATAACACAAACACAAAATTCCTCCAGTCATGTTCATGAACCCAAAACAATCAATTTGATAATCAACTGGCATTTTATTTATTCACATATCAAACATCTCAATGCTGTACAATCTGATTTTTCTATCTATATAAAAAAAAACGAATGCAAAAATTACAATTAGTACTGTATCTAATCCAGAGGAAAATTCTCTATTTTCTTGATCTAAAACCCTATGCCTTCCTCCTAAAGGCTGTAGCTTTTGCTTTATCTGCTCCTGTCTCGAACTTGCGCCTAAGGCAAATGATAGTTAGAGCCTTTCAACGAGACGAGCCTTTCCTCGCCTCCTCTCGGCCCGAGTTCCTCCGACGATGGGGTTCTGATTAACCCTTCTTCTAATTCCCTTCCCATCATCCATTCTCTTGATTACAAAGCGCTTTATGGAATCATGAATGGAATTGGTTTGTTTTCCGACTCCAATCTTTCCATACGCTCTGCATTTGCACCCTTGGAACTTGTCTTTTTCCTCATTCTCTTTTTTCTTCATTCTCATTGTTTATTCTTTATGTGTTTTTCCCATCCTTTTATAGTGATCTTGATCCTCTTGGGAACGAAGAAGCTCTTAATTATCTTTTTAAGATTTCCATTGAATGAATTAAATGAAATTTTTCGGATTCAAGCACCCTGGCTATTTCCAATAGGAGAATGAGGAAAACTTCAAGGAAGTTTGATCGTTTCTCTTTGAGAGGCATTGAATTACCTTGAATTATTCTTTCAAAACTACGTGACCTAAACTGATTCCTTTAATTCAGACCGGGTTTCTGGTTATGTATTAATAATAGTTTAATTTAGGGGTTCAAAACGATGGATGCAGAAGTGGAAACATTGGAATGAATTAAAGATGACTTGAAATTGGAATGGAAGTTTGGCTCTATGTCATGATTTCGATATGGGGGTTCGCGACATTAAATTTCAAGCCTTTTTGTTAATGATTTTCAAGGAATTCTATCTTTAATGTTGGAACGCCCAAAGTGAGAGGTTTTAAACCTATCTTAATTGAGATTTGGACAATTCTGGTCGCAACCTAAAGATTTTGTCGCGACCTGCGATGTGGACACAACCTCAATCTCACTGTTGCAACCTGTTTTTTTTTTTTTTTTTAAACTTATTACTTCAATGTCCAGCTTCTTGGTCGCGACTTATGAATTGATGTTGCGACTTAAAATTTTCTGTGTCTCCCCGAACAATCAAATTACAAGAATTTAATCTACCAAATCCAATCAAAATAAATACAATTCATCTATCTTCATCATTCAAATATTCAACAAATCCATTCACTATAATCATATTCAAAATTTAAGCACAAAATAAAAATAAAATTCCCCAAACATTCAATCATGCTATCTCGAGACAAAATTTAAATAAATTCAAGAAGAGTATAACGCCCGTTTTTTCTCTTTGCATTGGAATTTGATCGTGGGATTTTCCTCTCGCACATTCTTATTGTCCTGAAAAACTAAAAAAATTTTACTTACTCTTCAAGTAGTAATGAATAAAATTACACAAAGCTATTAAAAACTTTCACACAAAAGTATAACTAGAAACTTAAAAACAAACTGGATGTGGATCATTTTCCACAAAGCCGTCGTTTTTAGTCTTTAGCTGGACTTGTTTCTACTATATTTCTAGCTCAAATTTTCTCATTCAGAATTAGGAGTCATTCTTCCATTTGAATTCCTCCCAGGTAGTGCTTTAATCTCTGACCATTAACTTTGAATTCCTCATGATTGCTGGTTCTAAACGTCACTGCCCCAAAATTTGTACTTGACACTACTGTATATGGTCCACTCCATTTGATTTAAGCTTCCCTGGAAAGAGTCTTAATTTGGAGTTGAATAACAGGATTTGATCTCCTGTTTTAAATTCTCTCCTCAAAATCCTTTGATCATGCCATTTTTTTGTTTTATCCTTGTAGATTCTGGCACTATCATAAGCTTCATTCCTCAACTCTTCTAATTCATTTAGCCGAGTAGCTCTCTTCTAGCAAATTTTGAAATCAAAATTTAGCTTCGATGGCCCATGCTAGCTATATTCTAGCCTGAGGAAGGTGGTAAGGTTCTCTCCCATAGACAAGTCTCTGTATAGACATTCCAATGGGAGTTATAAAAGTACCTTATGCCCAGAGCGCATCATCAAGTTTTAGAGACCACCCTTACGCCTGGAAGCACAATGCCAAGAATTTTCTTTATCTCCCTATTGGAAATTTCAGCTTACCCATTTGTTTGAGGATGATAAGCCAAGCTCATAATGTGTTTGATACCATATCTACCCATGAGTTTGTCAAACACCTTATTTGCAAAGTGGCTTCCTCCATCACTGATTATAGTTCTGGGTGTCCCAAATCTATTGAGAATATTTCTTCAGAAACTCACAACTGTAGCATCATTTTGGGACAAGCTAATGCCTTCAACCTATTTTGATACACCCACAACTTAAGAGTATGTATATATCTAAACGTTTCTGAAAACGCTCCCATAAAAATCTATTCCCTCATACACTCAAATAGTCAAGACCACAGATACCTCACAGAGGCATTTCACGCCTACAATATTTCCCATTCTTTGGCATCGATCACACAAATCTTCAATCATTCAAAACAATCCTGAAAAATAGTAGGCCACAAAACGCTGTGACCGAAAATTTGTGGGTTGTTTGTCTCAAATGTTCTCTATATGCATGACGCATTTACATTCTCGTGAAAATCTGGGCTGGGCTTCACTCTTCGTACACATCTTCCGATGATCGACGCCCTCTTCTAAATAGCACTGGTCATCCCAGATGTACATAGCGCCGTCAACACCCTAGCTTTTTCTCCGGTAGCTGAATTCTAGTGGCATAATTCCATATAAGAAGTTCACACACGCATGTCATGCGGATCGAGGACATTTGGAATAACCGCTTATCCGAAAATTTTCCGCTTATTTCCTTTCTTCAGATACTGTGTTTTTTCACTGACAAGTGATCAACTATCACATTGTCACAACCTTTCTTATTTTATGTATCAAAATTCCCACACAATAGCCCACCTAATTAGTCTCGCTTTCGCTTTCTTTCTTTGCCATTAGATATTTAATTGCCGCATGATCAATGTGTATAATAAATACGACCCCAAAATGTACGACCTAAAATTTTCACATGCAAATACCATTTCCAAAGATTCCTCTGCAGTCGAAGTTATTTTCTTAAGCTTCATTGAAGGTTCCTATAGCATAAGATATGGCCTTGAACACCTTTTCAGCTTTCTGCCCCAATACAGCTCCCATTGCAAATCAATCGGCATCACACATGATTTCCACTCTCTGCTCCAACTGGGTTTTGCCATGATGGGAGTTTTAACTAGTCTCGATTTGATATCTTCAAAAGAATTCTCAAGGTGATCTCATCAAATTTGAACTTAGTATCTTTTCCAAAGAATCTCGCATAAAGGGTTCAGCAATTTTAAGAAATCTCTAATAAATCTTCTCAGAAATCCAAAGATGTCCTAAGAAACTTCTAATTCCCTTGACTGTAGTGGGTGGCATCAAATTTCTTATAATTGACACTTTGTTTCTGGGTCTACTCTGTACCACGCTAAATCATATGCCCTAGAACAATTCCTTCAGAACTATAAAGTGGCATTTTTCCGCACTTAGAGCTAGATTCACGCCCCAAGACCTTAAAGATCGCCTCAAGTTATGCAGTACGCTCAAAACCGGATCCATACGACCGTGAAATCATCCATGAAGATCTCCATAACTTTTCGCCAAATCGTAAAATATGCATCATGCATCTGAATGTACCATGAGCATTACACAAACTAAACGGCATTCTTCTAAACCAAAAAGTACTAAATTGGCATGTAAAGGTGGTTTTCTCGACCGTGTGCAATGGCAATGTGGTTATATCCAGTATCCATCGAGAAACAGAAGTGAGGGTGTCCCGCCAACCTATCCAAAGATCCGATCAATGAAAGGCAAGGGAAAATGATCCTTCCTTTGTCGCAGCATTTAGTTTTCTCGTATCGGGTCATTAATAATCTCCATCCTCACACAGCTTCGTAGGGAATTAGTTCATTCTTTTCATTTCTGATCACAGTGAATCCACCTTTCTTAGGTACCACATGCACTGGGCTCACCCAAGAACTATCTGATATAGCATATATAAAACATGCATTCAACCTTTTCAGAACTTCTTTTCTTACAACTTCTTTCATCACAGGGTTCAGCCTCCTTTGATGCTCAATAGAAGTTTTTGCATTATCATTTAGCAATATTTTGTGCATGCAAATGGAGGGACTGATACCCTTCAGATTCTCAATTGACCAAGCAATAGCTTCCTTATACTTTCTTAGAATTTCCAGTAGCTTATGTTCTTCAGATTCAGTCAATGCAGCTGATATGATGACTGGTTTTCTCTTTTCTGGTTCTAAGAACTCATATTTCAAATGACTGGGTAATTTCTTCAATATTAATCCTTCAAAGACTAGTTTCGCCGCAGTTTTCTCGTCTCTCGTCGCATACATCATCTTGACTGTCATTCATGCTCGAGACTCTTTTTGTTATACATACCGGAAGGCAACATTTCACAATCAATACTCTCAAGATATCGAAAATCTGTATCTCAATTTCATTGATAAAATGTCAAGAATATTACCATAATTCAATCTACAACACCAGAAGACGCTATTGTTTTCTTGCTGCCCATACAACTTTCTCAGTATCTACATCAGATGTCCACTTCCTATATAAGATTACAGCGGTACTACTTCATTCCCCACCCTTAGAGTTAGTTCACCTTTCTAATCATCTATCAAGGCAGCTCCAGCTGCTAAGAAGGGTCTTCCTAGCAACAAGGGAACTTGGGTGTCTTCCTCCATCTTCATAATCACAAAATCCACAGGGAAGATGAATTTCCCCACCTTGATAAGCACATCTTCAAGAACACCTTCTAGTTGTGCCATTGATCTGTCAACCATTTGTACGTGATTTTGCTATTGCAGTTCCCCAAACTCGCTCAGACCACCGACACGTAGGCATCAAATTTATACTAGCACCCGTAATCACACAAGGCCTTCTTGAATTTATATTTCCTATGGAGCAGGAATGGTGAAATCAGCCCGTCTTTCATTTCTACAGATCTTTTGTCGATAACCCGCACCGCAGTAGTAGTCAAGTTCACTATTCCTCTCATCTATTTTCTTTTCTCGTTCAAAAGATCTCCTTCGGGAATTTTCGCATAGTTAGCATTTGGTTGATTACTTCTTGCAAAAGTGGATATTGATTTCCATCTTCTTGAAGATGTCCAAGAGGAATCTAGAAACCTGCCTTTCCTTTGTGGCTCGGGCCTCCTGGGAATGGCACTGTAGGTGTATAAGTCGTACTTTCCTTCTATTTCTGCCACCACTTCTTCTCGTCACCAATTGTGTATTCTTCTCCTCGTCAAGTAGTCTTTCCTGTGCTTGCTCTTCTCCTTCCTTTCCAGCTTTTTTGTTTTGCATCATTCTTCTTTCCTCTTTCTTCTGTCGCTGTCGCTCACTTTCCCACTTCTTAAACTGAATCCCATGCACCCTTTGATTCTTTTCTAGGTGTCACTAGAATGTACCCTTGCCTGACGGCATACTAAGGGCCGCCACCTTACTCTGTGTCTCCAAGTTCTTCAATGAGGCACTTGTATTTTTCCAAACACTCAGTGTCGACTTGAAAGCTTCCAAGTCGAAGCACCACTATAAGACAATTCTTGTTGTCCCCTTGCGAACCGCAGACGATTTGTTCTTCAAATGGTCGAAATCCTCCTATGACCCTAATATATCATTCCGCTCACACCCCTTGATGTCGCTCGCCGAACCTCGTGGTCAGCCGACATCCCCGCTGAGATTCTCATTCATGCTCGCCTTGTACGCTCCCTCCACCATATGAGAAATTTTCATGGTCTCGCCGGGAGTGTAGTGTGTGGGCGGTGTTAGGATTTTGCTTGAATGGTAACATCTTCGGTTCATTCACGCATTTAAACTCTCCTCAACCCCATAAGAGTCTTCTTCATAGTACTTCACACTTCTTCACTACTTTCTTTCCACCGCTTCCTATTCATGAGCAGTGGTGCATTTTTCTTTTCCCGCTTGTCCATCCATGATGGCATCTAATCCTTGCTTCCAGCCGCTTATTTTACCACCCTTTTCCTCGCTTACCCCTGAAAACTCGGGGAGAAATATCAGACTGCTGGCCATGTGCCTCATCGATCCCTAACCTCTTCGCTTCTTTAAATGCTCCACTGCATATCCTAAGCCAATGAAGCTCCCAGATGTATCAAGTTAAGGCATGATACATTATATCCATCTAAGTTTTTAAATCAATTCCATGCATAGGGCACCTCTTCAGCAGCCTCTTGAATCTCTCCCAGGCTATGTATATGCTCTCATCTTCCCCCTGTTGAAACACTATTATCTCTCTCTTTCTTCTTCGAGGTGAGAGATTTAGAAAGAACTCCACTTTAATATAAGCTTCCATCACTTCTTCCCAAGTATCAACTAAATATAGGGTAATGACTCATACCATGTGGTCGTTATATTCTTAAGGAAAATGGGAGAGATTTAGCCTTTATCACCTCGCCCACTCCATCTGGCCAACGATTACGATCCAAGAAATCTACCCAAATGCTCGCTTTGGGTCTTCAGTAGGCTGAATCGATGTTGTCGCACCATTGTTATCAAAGTCAGGCTTCACACTACTGTTGTTTGCATCCATAGTAGGTCACCCTCAAGATTGTGCACATTCTTCCCGACGATGTCTCCGTAAATCCTCCATCAGGTCAATCATGGGAGGCCTCGGTCACGGCCCTTGCTCCCTCCGTCTGGTCATGTCTTCATTCGCCACGTCATGTTCTCCGCCTTTTAGTCTTTGCTTAAGGAGTGTTCTTTCCAATTCGCTATTCACCGGTAACAGTCCGAACTCTGCTTTCCTATGGCATTAAAGATTCCTAATTGAAATACACTCAGATTAATAGGATTAGTGGAAATAAAAAAAAATAAAATTTCAACATACTTAAAGTTGAATATCTATATCGTCACAAATTTTACTACTTGTAAAGATGTTTTTATCTTTTTCTTATAAAATTTTTAGAAAAATGTCCAAATTAGCATTTCCCTTTAATAGAATATTGATCTATCTCAACCTTTCTAATCCCTATCGTGCCATAAAACTTGCTCGCTTTTTTCCATATAAATTAAAACCCTCAAATTCACAGATATAGTTACAAAGAGCCTTACATTTCTCTTGCAACATGTCACTTTGGATAAATTTACTTGATTAAATAACTCTTTTCTAATGTTCGGGATTTTAAAATATTGGTCTAGTCACAGACATCGTAAGTGCACAAATATAAGTAGTAAAATCTGAATGTAAGTCTAGGTATCATTCTACGTAGATTGACAGAATTAGATCAACCACCCTAATTAACAAATTCTATGCTATTTGGACTAAGAACTGATAGTGAAAGTTTTATCTAGAAAATTAAAGATCCTAGACTGTTAACTAAAAATAGAAACTGCAATAACATGAAAACAACCAAAAATATAAAGAACAAATTATTGGACCTAATCTGTTCCCTGTGAGAAACAAAACACAAAGAATTGGCAGAGTTTGGGGCTCAATTCTTGGGCACGAAATACATTGCTCTATTTTATGGGCGGATTCGGATTTGTCCGCATTGCCTAAATATTGCTTGGATTTCTCCCATATTCACTGGTTGGAAGCCCTCGCTTCTCTCAAGACAAGATCAAACCAGTTTACCAGATTCGATTCTTGCAAGATCTCGCATTTTTCTTCTCAATACTTCACACCCATTTCTTGATGACCGGCAGATCTTTGTCATTCTCGTGGATTCTGCAAAATTTCTACAACTCAATTAGTAGGCTCATCCTCCGTGATCTACTCCAGGCTCTTCCTTTCCCCCTGATTAGATCTGTTAATGTCGGGAGCTTCCTTAGATTGAGGCAGAACTCTCCGACTATTTATATTGTTAAATACTCCCTCCAACTTCAATTATGAGCGAACGGGGATTTATCAAAAATGAACTTTCTCGCAGCTCGCCAGCCTCATCACTGGTGGCTTGTTGCCCATAAGGAATGTTCTCACTTCCGCAATCTCTTAACTCGTGTCACGCGTAGGGCATACCGAAATCGAAGAAGTTTACACTCTCTCAACTGGTACTCGGTACTACCATTAGGAACTTATCGATTCAAAAACGACACCAAGCAAGTAAAATCCCAACCGCCGGTCAATTTTTCCATATTTTTGCAAAGACTAACTAATCAGATATCAAATCCAACAAAGTCAAGGTTTCTAATTATCAGGCATTATAATTAAAGAAATGGAGTACCGATCACGTACATCCACTGTAATTGTGATGCCCAAAAATCGGGGTGTCCGTTGACAACCCGTCAACCTCGCAATACTGCGGATGCTCGGTAACCCGGCCACGACCACTTGACGAAAATCTGCAGTCCCTTTTCAGACAGGAGCTCTTACCCAAATACAAACCCGTCTCCCAAACAAAGCCTAATATGGCCACAAGGTGGTTCAATATAGTAAAATGGCCAACAGAGGGCCCATTTATCCATACTCAAAAACATATAAGCACATGACTAAAACCATAGTCCATAAGAGTTTAAATACATCACTTTATAAATAAATACAACCCATATAGTAGCTACACAATATTAAAGCTATTAATCCAGCTTCTTCACCAAAAGTAATCCAACATGTCAAAAACACCCACTCACCCACTCCACAGTCCCCACACCAATACAAAGCTCCAAAGAAAGATACCTCCATAAGCGCTACCCCACCTGCAATAATAATGATATCTAAAATGAAACAAACAAACATTCAAGTGAACTGCGTATATCCCTTTACCTTTAAATGTCTATATAACACATGGATGAGAATGTGATCACCCACAGATCCCGAGTTCTCACTAACTCCTCTACACACGTAATTTGCCAAGGAATCGTCATTTTCCAAATGACAATCCAAGATTACTCTTAATTTTTTCATTTTTCATTTACAACCATACACCTCAAGTCCTCACTGACTCCATTAAACATGCATTTCATGGCGAATGAAAAACCATTTCCAAACAGATGGTTTCTAACCGTGGACAACCCTCCGATATAAATAGATTTACCGATAATCTATTTTGTGGACAACCCTCCGATGTATATCATCAATCGCGCATCACGATTGATATTATATAGACAACTCTTCGATGTATCAATTGGGTCGACTAATGATTGATATTATTATATGGACAACCCTCCGATGTATATCAATCGGGGCATACTTTGAAGGGGCCTGATATTATATGGACAACTCCTCCGCGATATCAATCGGGCAGACTGGCCAATTGATATTATATGGACAACCCTCCGATGCTGTAGTGGACACACTTCGACAATACATTGTTAATAACCCTCCGAACACCCGCCAATGGCCTTCTTCCTCTCAAAACCACCTCATGCACTCACTTCTATCACTTGGGTGCCCTAAAGGCATATGAAATGCAATGAGTTTACTTCATTTTCTCAACCCTATAGTGACTCATTTCCTGGACGTTGTTCATTAGTCAAGCTCCACTAATCACCCTAATGCGGTGTTGATCCACAACCGGTGGTACCCAACACGACACACCATCAAACACCTAACACAAGAAGTCGATCTCAACTATAGACCATACACCTAATTTCAGGTTACCCTGTGGCATATGGAATGCATGATGCCAATTCCAACACATTCAGCAATATATTCTCATGCATATATATTAATACACTAAATCAGCATAAACATGTTATAAATTCAAAATTCATTGAGCACTTACAAATTAGCTCATACATGGGTATTATTTCATCGCAAACACAGCAATTCATTTTGAATCACTCAACCATATACATTTTCACAAAAAAAAATAATTTTGTGTCACTATTCATGTTATTATTCACGTTATTCATTTTCTAGTAATAACACACAAAATGACCCACCTGACCTATATAAAACAGGCACCTCTAGTCCCTTCACGGTTCATCACCTAATAGATACCAAAACACACCACAAAACCCGGGCGACACTGGGCCTGATCAAAACCAAACTCAACACAAACCGATCGCCTTCAAATAGTCCCGGAATTTTGTCGGATCGGCCAAAAACGCTTCCTGTAATTCAACTGTAATCGTTTTGAAAACAACTTCAAAATTAAGCCCGATCAAATCAAACAATCCCAAAATTTCTAAAATTCCTATAACAAATTCAAAATTTGAGAACCGAAATTTACTAAGATTTCACCCATTTCTGCCAATCCACAACCATTAAACACCTTTAGGCTAGAAATAACACAAGTAGAAAAATTCCTATCTCGTGAGTCAATTTTTAAACTCCAACATTTTGGTGTCCACACGCAGCCTCCTACTTGCTATCAACTTTGTTTCGCTCCCAGATTTAAACCTACTGGCCCCATTGGTAGATCCAGAAAGCAAAGCTAAGAGTAAGAAAATAAAAATAAAATCTCTCTCCGTTTATTCTCACTCCCTCCTCGTTTGTCTATTTGTTTTGACTTTTATGCTTTTTATTTTTTTTATTTTATTGTTATTATTATTATTATTATTATTATTATTATTATTATTATTATTATTTTATTTTTCATTTTTCTTAATTCCTTTTTTTTTATTGTACCATCATCAATCATGTGACTAATTATGAGTCACAATATCTGCGCACCCATAGTTTTGCCATGTGTCACTTCGAGGTGCCATGTGGCATTCGACACCCTACGCCAAAAACGTAATTCACCGCCTCGCACCCGACCAATGACGTGAGAAGCTAGATTCCTCGTGAGACGATTTCAACGGTGAAGTCCATTTCGTCATCCGAGATCTAGAAAATTTTTGGTTTTCAACCGAAATTACCGTTTTACCTTTTTCAGAAAAATTGAATTTTTCCCTAGTTTTACAAGAATCGCGAATGAATGTGGAGAAGAAATGAATTTTAAATTTGTCTAGATTTCATAAATTTTCAGGTATTTTTAATTTAAGAAGAAAATAACAAAAAATAAAACTGCACTAAATCAAGCTTCGCACAGTCATGATTCCCATCCGTAAAAGAATTAAAAAATTAAAAATAAAGAAAATAAATTCTACTAACTATACACTGTCTCTCTCATTTCTTTTCTGGTAGTGAAGACTTTAAGCTACTTTACTATTCTAATTTGGGCCTATTATAATCACAAAAGAAATTGGGTCAATCCTAAAAACTCCGTGGAATTCTCAAAAGAAAGTCTAAATTCAATGTCTCGTGTCATGACCTTAGGTTGATGTCGCGACCTCACCCCTTTATTCGCTTCTGTCTGGCTGGCAACCAGCTTCTCAGTAGTTTACTGCGGCCCACCCTCGGTCTCAATTATTCTGGAATAACTGATGTCATCTTAGTTCTCAACGCCAACCCGTTGTCGCCCTCTGAAACAAAATTTTTGAGTCATTACTCACTTAGGTTGCACCCCTCCTTGTTTGCAACCACCAGTCTCTGAAATGTGATTCCTTCCTTCACGATTCACGTCACGACATTCTCGCTCAAGCCAGCACCACATCGTTTCTTACTGTCTACCCTCAAAATGTGATCTTTTTTCAGGTCATAATCTTCTTTCACCCTTTCGTCTGATATAGCTAAACATGGCGTCATCTCCAATAATCGCTACACCTTCTTTGAGTAGTTCTCGTCTTCAAACGGCGTCGGATCTCAACATGCGACGCGACCATCGCCGTTCTTTCGTTGCATGCTGATTCAGCTTGTTTTAAACATGATTGCACTGATGCTGATGTCAGAGTGTATTCAGGCCGCATCTCGATCGGGTCGCGACCCCTTTTAGGTTCTTGACTCACTATGGTCGTGACCCTTTGCTCGCAAAGACTTGTTGGCTAGCTCACTGCTACGACCTCAATAACATAGGGTCACGACATGGCTTTGTAATGTCTGTTTCTTTAGGTCACACTGGGGGTCCTTGAAAATCAAGTGAGGTTGCACTTCGATTTCCCTAACTGACTTCGCTGGCCTGCCTTCGTGCTCGTCGCGACCCCGAAATTGCCGCACTTCATTTATGATTCTCCATCTGTAGCAACTTCAAATCTCTTTGTTGTGACTTCCACTGGGGCTCCATGTCGACCTCGAGATGACGCGACCTCACCTGAGTCCTTCATTTTAAGAACCGGTTGCAACTTCAAATTTTCTTGTAGATACTCTATCTGTGGCTTCATCAACGGATCAACGCTATGACCTCGTGACACGGCGACCTCAAATACTTTCGCCTTGAATAGTTTCTTCATCTCACCACATTTTCTTGGTCGCAACCTCATTAATCGGTTCGTGATGTCATGACCGAAATTACTCGAACGTAAGGCTCCCCCCGTCGCGACTTTCATTTCCTACTGACCTTTTTTTTGTTCCTCAAATAATTCTTCCGCTTTTACTGATTTCGCCGTATTTTTATGCAAATTAACCGAAAGCAATTACCTAGGTTTCTGTATATGAATCAACAATTATCTTGTAATAAACTCAGAAAAATGGATTAAAAATCAAATGAGTTTTTAGACTCATCAATAATCTATAGGCAGAGAGTGACGCTTGTGAAGTGTTACGCACATTTTATAGTTTCTTTAGTTAGTTATAAGGTATCAGAAGTCTTTCTTTAAGACCTCTTCCTGGATAATCTATAAGTAGAGAGTGACGGTTGTGAATTGTTATAAACGTTGTATAATTTCTTTAGTTAGTAATAGGGTATCAGGAGTCTTTCTTTTGGACCTCTACCTGTATAATCTGTATGTAGAGAGCGACGCTTTTGAAGTGTTATAAACGTTGTACAGTTTCTTTAGTTAGTTATAGGGTATCTGGAGTCATTCTTTCAGACCTCTTCCTGTATAATCTATAAGCAGAGAGTTTTGCTTGGTAAGGGTTATGAACATTATATAGTTTCTTAAGTTAGTTATCGCGTATCAATAGTCTTTCCTTCACACCTCTTCCTGTATAATCTGTAAGCAGAGAGTGACGCTTGTTAATTGTTACGGACCATGTATAGTTTCTTTAGTTAGTTATTGAGTATCTGGAGTCTTTCTTTCAGACCTCTTCTTGTATAATCTATAAGCAGAGATTGATACTTGTGAAGTGTTCTAAACGTTGCATAGTTTTTTTAGTTAGTTATAGGGTATAATCTGTAAGAAGACATTGACGCTTGTGAAGTGTTATGAACAATTTATTTTTTCTTGAGTTAGTTATAAGGTATCAGGAGTCTTTCTTTATGACCTTTTCCTCGATAATCTATAAGCGGAGAGTGACGGTTGTAAATTTTTACAAACGTTGTATAGTTTCTTTAGTTAGTTATAGGGTATCAGAATCCTTTCTTGTATAGTCTGTAAGCAGAGAGTGATGGTTGTAAATCGTTACCGACGTTGAATTGTTTCTTTAGTTTGTTATAGGGTATCAAGAGTCTTTATGTTGAACCTCTTGTTTTATAATCCGAAAGCAGAGAGTGACGATTTTGAAGTGTTACGAACGATCTATAGTTTCTTTAGTTAGTTATAGGGTATCAGGAGTCTTTCTTTGAGACCTCTTCCTCGATAATCTCTAAGAAGAGAGTGACGGTTGTGAATTGTTACAAACGTTGCATACTTTCTTTAGTTAGTAATAGGGTATCAAGAGTTTTTCTTTCAAACCTGCTCTCCCAGATAACTGGTAAAGGAAGTGCGTGACGCTGTGAAGTGTTACGAACATCGTAGTCTCTTTAGTTAGTTATGTGGTACGTGATTCTTTTTTCTTTAAGACTCCTTCCGATAATCTATACGTGAAAGTGACGGCCAGGAATTGTTACAAACGTTGAATAAGCCCATTTAGTTAGTTATCAGTTCCGTGATCCTTCTTGCAGACCTCTCTTGTATAACTGGTGTAGTTTTGAGAGTGATGGTTGTAAATTGTTACCAACGTTGAATTGTTTCTTTAGTTTGATATAGGGTATCAAGAGTCTTTCTGTCAAACCTCTTGTTCTGTAAGCAGAGAGTGACGATTTTGAAGTGCTACGAACTTTCTATAGTTTGTTTAGTTAGTTATAAGGTATAAGGAGTCTTTCTTTCATACCTCTACCTGTATAATCTATATGCAGAGAACGACACTTTCGAAGAGTTATGAATGTTGTACAGTTTTTTTTGTTAGTTAAAGGGTATCTGGAGTCTTTATTTCAGACCTCTTCTTGTATAATCTATAAGCGGAGAGTTTTGCTTGGTAAGTGTTACTAGCATTGTATAGTTTCTTTAGTTAGTTATAGCGTATCAAGAGTCTTTCCTTCACTCCACTTCCTGTATAATTTGTAAGCAGAGGGTGACGTTTGTTAAGTGTTACAAACCATGTATAGTTTCTTGGGTTGTTCAAGTGACGTTGTGTGTTGTATATGTGATTCTTTGGACAGTTCCAAGATGGATCAGTTTGATTGTTTATTAAATTCTTACGTTAGCTAATTTGGTGTTATTGCTATGAACGAATAACATGCTGCTTATGATGATTTTCGCACATATGCATGGGTGATATATTAACATGATTTATGGTGAAGTGGCATATTGCATTTCATATGCACTTGGGTAACCTAGAACAGTAGGTATGAGTGCATGACATGAAAAACATGGTTGTCAAATGAATTTGATGGGAAGATTTTCCGAAGAATTGCCTTAGAGAGTTGTCCAACAGTTCATCTCGGATGATGACCCATGACTGTTTCGGAGAGTTTTCCAGTAATTCACCTCGGAGGGTTGTCCAATAAAATTGGTATTTTGTTTTCAAGAACAAAAACCTTTTGCTTTGAAAATAGTGTTTTCTCACACTTGGCTTAGGCATGTGTGAGGGAGTCGGTGAGGACTCGAGCCATGGGATTGGGCATTTAGACATTAGAGTAGGAATCATGAATTCACTTGAATGTGTGTGTTTTCCATTGCATGAGCACTGGTGGGAGTAACCTCGTGTGGGAGGTGCTCTTTGGGCTGCTCACTTGTTGTGGATCCTTTGAGATACGGGAATTATTTAGGGAGACGACGCTCACTAGGGGCCGCACGAGAAGAAAGCGGGCAGTAACGACGCGATTACGCAATTTTTGTAAAACATGCTTATGAAACATTACGATTGATACATGGTACGGCCTTAAGTGTAATTAACTCTTGAAACTATTGCCAAATATAGTTGGATATATTTTTGTGAATATGGATATGGGCCGTGACCATTTTTTACTTATGTTTGAGTCTCGGGTAGAGAGACACTTTCGTTTGTGGCATTGAGACCTCGTACTATCTGTCCAGTTAGTGGATTGTCAGCAGAACCCCGGAGTTTGAGCATTCAGAAACCTGGAAATCAGAATGAATCTGACCCTTTTATAATTTGTGTATAATATTAAGAACATTTAATTACATGAACAATATCGATTAAATAAGTGGATTTTCAAACCCATTTAAGTGTTGATGCAAATCATGACCATGCAGCACTTTTCCCGGCCAAGAGGTTAGCCTTCCATTATTGAACCCACAGGGGCAATATGTGATAAACTAGTTGATCAAACAAATTCATTGATGCTGTAAACAAACTGAAGAGAAGGATATTTCAAAAATAAATTCCAGAAAATAGTTCCATAAATAATCCCAGAAAATCCTTGAAGTTTCGACAAAAATGGAACTAAATATTCATTGATCTCAGCTCATATTACAACTCAGACCTCTTATTCCGGTTCTAAGAAAAGGAAAATAAAAGAAATTAATAGAAGAAAAGAAAAGAAAAGAAAATCCAAAAAACCAAAGAAAAAGAAAAAGCTATCCTACTACTACTGTTCCTAAAATGGCGACTCTCCTTTCTAGCGCCGTCCTTCTTTTTCCTCCTCTCGATTATTTTGTAGTCGTTTCTATTTATAGAGCCCTAAAAGTTCGGGCCCTAAAATTTAGGCTACTTGTGAATCCTTAAAATCTGGCCCAGATTGCCTTCTCTATCAGCGACCTAAAAGTCTCTGTCGTGATAGAGTTTCCGGTCTCTGTTGCAGGTTTCTGTTGCAGTAATGCAGACGTAGGTCGTGACCTCAAGCATCTTCTGCTCTTCTTAGCTTCAGCATAATAGTTATGTCATGACAGAGTTTCCTTTGTCGCGACAGTACTCAGTGTTTTTCCTTGAACAGCTATGTCGCAACATTGTACTTAAGTCGCTACACAGTTCCTATGCAACTTCTTCAATTTTATGTTGCGACCTAAGTTTTAATGTCACAACAACATTTCAGTTCTGTCTTGTTGCAACAATGTTTCCTCATGTCATCATCTCACAATAAGTGACCTAGAAATTCGATCAGCGACATAGTTTTTCATTGCCTTGAGCTTGTTTTGTATTCTGACCTAATTATGATGTTGCGATATACTCTCTCGGTGTTGTAAACGTTTTCTGTCGCGACCCAGTTTGTTATGTCACGACAGAACTTCTCTGCATTCAGCCCATCCTTGTGTCGCGACTCGATTTGTTATGTCGCGACACTTCTTTTATGTATTATGTTGAGTTCTTTGTCGTGACATAGAAAAGTCTGTCGCGACCTTGTTTCTTTCTGCTCAGCTCATATTTGTGTCGCGACCTAGACTGCTGCAGTTTGCTCTTTTTCTCTTCTTTTTGGCTGGAATTTTCTCCTTTTGAATAAAAATTTGCAAATAATAAATTTGGGTGAATACTCCATAATTTAACATTAAAATTGGACTTTAAGCCATAAAATACGCATGAAAAATGAGCTTAAAATTACTTTAGACTCATCAGTGTCATGACGGAAAAGCGTGCATCATGCCTGTGAACGACTGCGCCCGGCGGCGCGCGGCGGCGTCGATTGTGCGCTCATGACGGGGTTTTGGGCGCCGCGGCCGGAAGGGCTCTATCGTGACAGAAGATGGTGGATTTCATGCCGCCTTATGGTCCGCTATGTCCGCGACATGGGCGCTTCAGTCGCCAATCGGGCATTGTGTCGTGATAGGGTTCCCAAATGGTGGGAGGTTTGGATACGCAACAGGACTTCTGTCAGCATTTTGAGTCTTGTTGGCCAGGTGTCGCGACGGGGTTAAATTTGGTGGCAGGTTGCAGCGGAGTTTTCTTTGTCAGCGGGGGGTTGGTTGCGTACGGCTCGAGTTACGTGTTGCGACATGTCCCTTTGTGTCGCGACAGTGGGGGTTGCAAGGTGGAATTGAAGTCTATTGCGACAGAGGCGACTCATTTAGCGTTGCGACCCAGTTTTGTGGTGTCGCGATAGGGTTAGGCAGTGTCTCGTAGTCAGCGCCTGCGACCAGTGCGCCGCGCCCAGCCAGTAGCGCGCGCGACCTCGTAGCGACATCTTGTGGCGACCGTGCGTCAGCGTGATGGAAGGCGATGAGTCCAACTCATTAGATTTTTAATCCATTTTTCTAAGCATATTCTGAGATAAATGTTGATTTGTATGTAAGTAGCCGGATCATTTGCTCAAATTATTTTGGGAAAATCAGGCGTATTAAAATCTGACATGACCGAGAAGAGACCGGCTATAGCGAATGAAATCACTTGGCGAAAGTCTCGGTCGCGACAGGAAACTTAATTGTCAGTAATTTCCAAGTCACGACATCACCAAGATCAGTTTTGGGGAAGAAATAAAAGATTGTAGCAAGCAAAGTCATGACTTGAAGATTAAGCTTGCGACCAGAATGACCAAGGCAACAAATGAAAGAGGTCGCGACACCCGGGCGTGTCGCGCTCCAAAATTGAATATAGCCGAAGTCCGCGACGTCACTTTGCGATGTCGCGGCGTGGATCCACCAATAGAGCCATAAAAGTCTCTGAAAAGCGAGTTCTGGTAGTTTTTTAAATGAAAGGCTCCATTTGAGGTTGCGACATAATGTTGAGGTCGTGACATAAAAACAGGAACTGAAGTCTCAACAGGAAAATTGAAGTTGCAACCACATTAAGAGTTGAAGAACAGAAAGGGAGGTCGCAACCTGAAGCCAAACCGAAGCCCTTGCCAAAAAAAAAACCGAAGTTGCGACCATTTATTAATCAAGGACCACAAGCGATGTGTGAAACTGGATGGAAATTTAATTAGAGAAGGAAATCCAAGGTCGCTGACTACTTTTGAGCAATTGGAACTACCGCGCAGCCCGGAGAAAGAACAACGAGGTGCGACATTGCATGGGGTGGGCTTTGGAATCAGAGGATGAAGAAATTAGTTGCATGAAAGGCCCAGAGTGCGACGAAAGAAAGAAATAGACATCAAAGAGGTCGCGCGTAAATTTGAAACACAGCGAAGCAAAGACCATCGACAAAGGAGTCCGCGACCCGGAAAAAGTCACAACACGAAATCATCTTATAAGCGGACATTGAGTTTGCAACCTAAAAGCGGAGTTGTGACTCGAAGAACCAGAAGAAGAAAAGACAATGATGTGCGACGCAGAAGCGTGAGTCGCAACATCGACTCTTGAGAAAACCTTGCGAGTAAAGCGAATTAAGACTACAAGCGATCATCGCGACCATTGAATGGCGACAACAAAGAATGCAGTTGCAGCGAAGCATAGCGAGGTCGCGACTGAACAAGAGCAAACAAGGGAAATCCATGTCGCGACATCAACTTGAGGTCGCGACATAGGACAGTGAGCTGGGCTTTCTTTTGGGAATTCCACCTGGAGCTTTTTGGGGATTCGGCCCAATTCCTTTTGACAGTATAAATAGACAGTGTTAGAATAGTAAAGCAGCTTCCGTCTTCACAACCCAGAAAAAAGGGAAAGGAGAGGAACTCAGTGTATAGTTTAGAGTAGATTTTATTTCTTTTCTTTTATTTTAGTTATTCTTTTAAGTTGAATCTCTTGTTTGTGTAGAGGCAGTGGAGCGAAATTTTGTTTATGTTATTGTGATTTTCTTACAGTCTTTGAATTTATGAAATATATAGACAAATTTACGGAATTCATTTCTTCTCAATTTTATTGCAGTGCATAGTGGTTGTACGTGATCGATGCTCCGTTTCTTAGTGCAATGCGATGTCGGGTAGCTTTCTTGGATTTGATTTACATTTAGTTACAGTCTTTCCTGCACAAATATGGAGAACTAATTTAGGTTCGGTTTTACCTATTTGGCGACGTTTTTGAATTGATAAGTTCCCAATAGTAATCTTAGAGATACCGAGTTGAGGGAATGTATCTTGCTCACGATTCCAAGATTCCTACCAGCGTGACACGACGGAGATTCACGAGAGGCGAGAAAATTCTTACTTTTACGGGTATGCTTTCGACTACCATTGATGGCTTGTTGAGCTACGAGAGTTCATTTTGATAAATCCCCATTCGCTCCATAATTGAAGTTGGAGGGCATTTAACAATATAAGTAATAAGAGAGTTCACCTTAATCTAAAGCCAGAAGTTCTAACCGGAAATTGTTAGCGAGATCTAATCAAGGGAAAGGCGAACCCATAGATCACGGAGGTTGAGCCATCAATTAAGTGGTAGAAACTTTGCGAAAATGTCGAGAAGGAAATGCAAAGATGCTGTCAACAAGAAATGGGTGTGAAGTATTGAGAAAGAGAAAAATACCGGATCTTGCAAGAGGATTGGGAATCTAGTAGGCTGGTTTGATCTTGTCTTCGAAGCGGGTATCGACATTGAATATGGGAAAATCAATTCAACGAGTTAGAAATCTTGGACAAACCAGATCCATACGAGCGAGGAGCAATGCTTTAGTGTTGGAATTAGTTGTTTCATTGTATTTCAGCGATAGTTTTGTTTCTCACAAGAAGCGGTCTTCATTCGATATTTTGATTCTACGATTTGTTTTTATTCATTTACTTTGGTTTTATTTTAGTTCAATAGTAGTCAATTGTAACATCCCGAAATATACCCTAGCAGTTTTCGGACTTGTTTAGGGTATATTATAAGCTAAATGGAAATTTTAGGGAAATAAAGCGAGACCGGAATTAATTTAGAAGCCAAAAAATTAAAAGTGGTAATTTACCACTTGAGGACCCAAAGGTAATAAAGCCAAGGATGGGATGCCAAAATAGAAATTTAATAAGTTATATGCCAAATGACATAAATCCATAAGTTATATGCCATTATGGAAATAGAGAAAAGATGGAATTGAAATTGGAATGAATGGAAAGGGTTTAAATGCAAAATGAAAGTTAAAGTCAAAAATGGGTTTTATTTGGAGGACGAACATGGCCTTAGAAATCCATGTTTTAAAGACCAAAATTGGTCTCATTTGAGGAGAACGTAGAGAGAAGAGAGAGGGAAGAGCAAAGAAAAGAGAGGAAGAGGAAGAGAGGGAGGAGCCATGATCAAGCAAATCCAGGCTCAGGTATGGAACTACTAACCTTGAGTATGGATCCTTGGTTTTGTTTGGTTAATGAATGTTATTTGTTAATGCCCAAACCTAGGGTTTGTTAAGTTTCATCCTAACCAAGATGTATTGGAATTAGGGTTAACAAGACTCTAAATGGCACAAAGAAAAACATGGAATCCTCCCTTTGAGGTTAGTTACGGTTTAATTACCCAAAGAAAAGGGTTGGGTTAGAACAAACCTAATAAATTTGTGTATTTGAGTATGTGTATGGAGTTAAGACCCATATTAGAATGGTTTTTGAAGAAATTCATAGGTCTTTGAAATAAGAGAAGGATTGAATGATAAATTGAGTAGAAGAGATCATAAGATGAATTTGAAGTGGTCTTGAAGTATTTATGAGGTATAGAGTTGATTGGAGTTGAAACATATGGAAAAATGTGAGAAAACACATTCTGGGCAGCACTTTTCGGAGAGTTCTACCGGTAGAAGTTAAGTTCTACCGGTAGGACTTTGATTCTGGTCATTTTTGGCAGGAATCTGCCGGTAGAAGTTAAGTTCTACCGGTGGGAACTCTGTTCTGGTTTTCTGTTTCGACCCGGTTTTGTATTTGGCCATAACTTCACTCATTTCTTATCGATTTGAGTGATTCAAGTGGCTACGTAAAATAGACTTCAGAACAAAACTTAAAGAATAAGATCTTCAAATTCTGATCTTAAGAGGCCTAAAAATTCACTCAAAGTGGGACCATGTGCAGGAATAATTCTGGTTCCAGCTTTGAACATAAATAGTCCGGGTTGTTTATTAACTTGAGTTTCGGTGCTCCGAATTGGGTGATTCCAATTGGAATAGAACCCTTAGCACCTTAGCTTTAAATGAGTACAAAGACCTTGTGTCAAATATAAAGAAGGATTAAACCCGGAAAATTTAGTAATACAAACTGTTCTAGTGTAATCGGGTAAGCCGACTAGTTTGGCATGAAAATGCCATAACTTTAGTTTGGATGATCCGATTGGATTGATTCCACTTCCTAAGTAAAGTAGATTCATAGAGGAATAAGAATATATGAATGAGGTGTGATTCCATTGATATCATACTTCACAAGAATATGAAATGCCATATGTAATAGGCATGAAACAAGAGAAAATATGAAAATGAAAAATGTATAGAGTGTTCATGAAACATGAAAATGATTATAGAAATCAAAAATAAGCAAAATAGAAACATGAGCGTGAACATGAAAGACAATAGAGTCATGAACACATAATGTGGTTGAGTGATATATGATTATTATCACATATAACGAGGAAAATGATAACAAATGATAAGGTATCGTGAATAAGTATACGTAAATGAATTTATGAATGAATGTACATGAATGAATATGTGAATGAAGTGTATGAATGAGTAATTTATGAATAAGTATACATGAATGAGTATACGTCAATGAATTTATGACTGAGTGTATATGAATGAGTATACGTGAATGAACAAATGAATAGGCATTTATGAATAGTATCGTGAATGAATATGTAAATGAGCATATGAAATGTGTACATAGATTGCGTATATCTTTGAAAAGATAATACGAAAGTGATATTAGAATTGAAATATGATTATGATCGGTTATGAATGTTAATTGTGAAATATATATATGTATATATATATATATATATATTGATTTGAATGATTGTTAAACCGAAATATACATCCCTGCGTATGCATGTGCATGTATTTGGGCGATAATCGAAATTGCGCAAAAAGTAAATTGATTTGGAAATGTATCATTGAATGACCAACTGTAATAAAGTTGCAATTAGTGCGTCGGGAAGGTAACGATATATGTCTAATGCGAAATCACATTGCTAATGAATGTGACAGACGGGATTCACCAGCGAATGCGCCGTGAATGTCGACTTCTATAGCCATATGTGAGACGGTAATAATTGAATGCAAAATCACATTGCTAATGAATGACAGACAGGACAGGATTCACCAACTGAATCTGTCGTGAATGTCGACTTCTATAGCCATATGTGAGACGGTAATAATTGAATGCGAAATCCACATTGCTAATGAATGGCAGGCGGGACGGGATTCACCAGCCCGGTCATCGTGAATGTCGAATTCTATAGTCATATGTGAGACGGTAATATTGAATGTGAAATCACATTACTACTGAATGACAAACAGGCAGGATTCACCAACTGAATATGTCGTGGATGTCGAATTCTATAGTATATGTGGAATCACAAGCGAAAAGAGCGATGGTATTGAAAAGTGTATTTGTATAAGTATCTTTATTCTACGGACATAGTAAAAAAGAGGGCATCATTTAGTAAATGCATGTATTAAGTGAATGTTACGAGTGTTTTTTGAATTTGTAAATGGTCATGGGATTGCAGGAAGAGAAGTATTTTTGCTTAATTAAAAATTCGAGTATAGAATAACGCAAACAACATGTTTTGGAAAGATAATTGAAAATGTGAATGCTTAGGACTCAGGTTCGGATCCGCCTTGATCAGGTAGGATTGGTCGCGACACTTTAGCAAAGGAATTACAATAAGACAAAATAAATGTTTTGATTAGTTAGATAATAGGAAGCTCGGCTTGGATCATGCCGGGTCAAGTAGGGATTCGAATTCGCGACACCTTTGAAAAACCAAAGGTAAATCTGTAAAGAAACCAATCTGTTTTAACAGACATCCGAGGATCATGAAGCGTAATTTCAGAGTTGATTAATGGCCGGTAGTGATAATGGTAAGAGTGCAATATGTATGGGTATTAGTTTGATTTGACCATAGTTATTTAATATGACTTGATATGGTTCGATTTGCCATTGTATATGAATCGTTGTTTGAATATGATAGGATATGATATGCACATGTAGTAGATATGAGTTACAACTGTAAAAGACTTGACACGAGGAAGTAATATGAGCAAGAAAATGATAAGGAATGCGAATCCGTCTATGTATAATATGAGATGAGTTAGAATTCAAATAAGAATAGACTTTGTTAATTGCATAAGTAAGTAAATGTAAAAGCCGGTGACACTTGATTAGTATTGTGTCGTTATTGTCTATATATATGTTCCCCACTAAGCGTGAAACCTTGCGGGTGTTTAATCCAGGTGTAGGTACTGAAGAGAATAAAGAGGACGGGACATTCCACACCGGCAATACGGGCCATCTCGAGATAGGTGCTCACCCGGCCAACGTATTCCCATGATCTCGATGTTTGTAATAGATATGTATATATATGTGTATTTGTATAAGAAATGGGACTTAGTAAATGTGAATAAATTTTAATGGATACCACTCCGGTGGTAGTTCATTTTTAATTGTAAATGATTGTTGGTTATAAAAATAAGGAGTCCCAGTATATGGTTTCGCACCCCGAAACCGGTTCGGACTCACCAATCGGGTCGGACCGGGATTCGGGGCGTGACATCAATAGTCTAGGATCTTTATTTTTCTAGATAAAACCTTCATTGTGAGTTTTGAGTTCAAATAGCATAGAATTTTAGTAGTTGGGATAGTTGATCTTTAATTTGTACCAATCTCTGTAGGAATGATACCTGGACTTACGTCGATTTTACTACTTGTATGGCTGTGCGCTTGCGGTGTCATAGACTAAACCCTTATTTTAAATCATGAACCTTAAGAAGAAATGTTTATTAAGAAAATTTATCCCAGTGACATGGATGCAAAGAAATGTAAGGCTCTTACAACTATGTGAATTTGAGGGTTTTAAGTCTATATAGAAAGAGGCAAACAGCGTATGATGGCAGACAACGCACCCGGTGCGTGCGGCAGTAGCGTGCGATATACTGCGCCTTATGCACATGATAGACCTGCTGACGAGTGCACAATGTTGTGCCTTTGTTTGGAATCTTGTTCATGGACATTGTTCATGGACACTGTTCACGAACAATGTTCATGGACACTGTTAAAAAAAAAAAAAAAGAATACAAAAGTGACCCCCGGGATTTGGGGGGTTACACTCGCGGTCGGGCGTGTTACGCTCTTAGTCGCGTGAGCATCCAGGCATGTCATGTACCATGTGCGCACACTGCTGGCGTTTCATGCACATCGCAGGTGTGGTCGGCCATATCGCACTTGTTGTGCCGCGCGTGGCCCAAACTGCAGATCTGGCCCGGGTGCACGTCCCTCTGTCCTAGGACCACGAAAAATAAGTTTTCTACACAGTTTTGGACTGTTCATTCGGTCTTGAACATTTCCACCATCGATCCTAAAATTTTGGGACTAAACACCAGGGCCATTCACGACCCCGATGAACCAAAACTACGCCATTAAATGGCTTTTAAGCTAGGAATAAAAACCGAGTAGGAAAAAATCCTCTACCTCTTGGAGCTTGATGAAACTATCCGATTCTGGTCTCTACTCGAAGCTCTCGCCAAGGGGATCAGCTTTGTCTCTTGCTCCTACGAACGTCGACGGTCGGATCTCCGGGAAAACTAGAGAGAAGAAGGAGCCTCTCTCTCATATTCTCTTCTTCTCTCTCTTTTCTCTCTCTTTTTTTCCCTCTAATTCCTTCCCTCTACCGGTTTGGTCAAACCTACTCAAGTGGGATGTCCTCCCTTGCCACGTGTCACCCTCTCGTTGGCTATCTTTGGATTTCCCTTATCCACTTATTCATAACTTTAGATTTTCCTCCTCTTAAGTGGTGACACATGTCCACCCCTTGGACTTTTTGACTTTTTCCCTCTATTTGACATGTGACTCATTGTGAGCCACCTTAACAAGTGCCAAGTGTCACTCGTTACCTTCGGTGCTTCGAAAAACGTGAAATTCTTACTGTCTCGGAATTTCGACGAAGGGTAACTAGATTTCGTGAGACAATTCCAATGATGAAGTCCGTTTCGTCATCCGAGATCTAGAAAAATTCTGGATTTCAATCGAAATTACCGTTTTACCCTTCTTCAGAAAAATTGAATTTTTCTCAGGTTTTACAAAGTGTACTCGGTTTTTTTGTTTTGGATTGAAGACTTGTGTTTCTAGAAATTGAAGATTTTCACTTATACATCTAGTTGAATTTTTCAGGTTAGTACCCATACTTGATTGATTCAAGAACATTTAATTAAAATAATTTATAGTACTGGTATGACAATTTTTTTTTATGCTTTTGTTGGTTATTTTATTTTATTATTTCAAATAAAAACCAATTAATTGGTAATAACTTTGTTCAATAAAAATACAAAGTTATTTTTTTTGAAGTGGAAGTACCAAATTTATTTTAAAAAAAATGTTTCCAATTTTTTTTTAAAAAAATCTACTATTAAGTATTCTTCATAGGCTCAACATTGCTCTTCAAATCAATAGATGTAACAGCTCTAGCTCATTAGCAATATCACTTTGTTGTTCTTGTAAAACCCTAGAAAATCCACATTTTCTAAAAAAGGGTAAACAATAAATTTCGGTTAAAAATCTGAAAACATTCTAGATCTCAGATGACGAAATGGACTTCACCGTTGAAATCGTCTCGCAAAATCTAGCTACCATGTCGAATTTTGTTGGATTCCGAGACAGTTGGAATTTCATGTTTTTCGAGGCGCACGATGTCGAATGACACATGGCATGGTCAAGGGGATGCCACATGGCACCCTAAGGGAGTGACACTTGGAAAAAGCCATGTGGTTCACTTGAATGAGTGGCTCATAATTAGCCACATGTAGAATGATGAAATAAAAAGGAATAAAAGAATAAAAGAAATAAAGGAAAATCAAGAAAAATGCATGTGACATGTAGGAAAGGGGGAGGAAGTTTCCTCTGTTTGACAATTGATTGGGTAACTGAATGAAGAGAAAAAGGAGAAGAAAGAAAAAGAAAGAAAAGAAAGGAAAGGGGAAAGAGAGTTTGGGAGACTCTGCGTTCTCTCTAAGTTTCCGGGGGCCAGAGCCAGACGGTTCGAGGCGGAAGGAAGAGGAAGAGTTCATCCTCGTAGAAAGGGCTTCCCATAGAGACCGGAGTTGGGGAGTTTTGAAAACTCCAAGAGGTAGGGGTTTTCTCCTACTTGGTTTATTCTTGGGCTAAGAGCCATTCGAATGGATATGGATGTTTTGGGGCTTGAATGGCCATTCCTTCAGTACCAAAAATTAGGACTGAGTGATGAAATCCCTAGAGTGGTCTTTGGACAGTTTTGAGATCAAGGGTTGGACTGTTCAAATGACTTTGTGTGTTGTTATGGTGTGTTTGGCCTAAACGACCGTATTATTAATCCCAAAGATTTGGATTGTAAAACCCGAGAAAATTCTAATATTCTGAAAATGGGTAAAATGGTACTTTAGGTCAAAATCCCGAATTTTTCCTCGGATGACGAAACGGACTTGACCGTTGGAATCGTCTCGCGAAATCTAGCTACCACGTCGAATTCCTAGACAGTCGGAATTCCACATTTTTCGAGGCATGGAGAGGAGTGCGAGACTGCTTGGCACACATGAGTAGCTCGAGAGAGGTGTACGTGTCACCATGGGCGAAGGTCAAACATGAGCTTAAGTGGGACCCATGAGTGACAAATGGCACCTTGTGAGTGGATAGAAATCCAAGTCGAAGGGATAAGTGGATAAGGAAATCCAATCCAACCAATGGTGGCTTGACAAGTGGCGATGAGAGGACAAGTCTCTTAACCCAAGTTCTCCCAACCAGTTTTGGGAGAAGGAGAAAGAGAGAGAGAGACCAACGAGAGAGAGAGAAAGAAGGAGAGGTTTAGAGAGAGAGTGTCTACCTTCTCTCTAGAATTTCTGGTGATCCGTCCTTCGAATCTTGGCGAGGCAAGAAGCAAAGTTGGTCCCCACTACAAGAGCTACGAGTGGACATCGATTTTGTGGACTTTCGACAACCATTGAGTAGGGTTCTCTCTACTTAGTTTAGTCATGTTTAAGGACCTTGTCGATAATTCGAGGATGTCTTGAGGCTGGATGACGTGTTTTTCGGTTCGAATTTGGTTGAATGAAGGAAATCCCTAGAGTGTTTTTGGACCGAGTTAGGCGGCCGTGGAGGCGTATGTGTTGCTTGTGTGTTGCTATGTTTGAAGCATGATGTTACGTGTTGTTTGTGTGATGTTTAGTGCGGGTTAGATGTTGGATTACTTAGGGTTGTATATTAAGCCATGTGAAATTTGCACATGTTATTGCTATGTATGAAGGAATAACATGTTGATTGTGTATAAATTTTGTTAGTATATGCATGTATGATATATTAACATTAATTATTGTAAAATGGTATATTGCATTTCATATGCACTGGGAAACCTAGAGTAATAGGTGTGAGTGCATGACATGAAAGAAAAAGGAAAATGGTTGTGAAAGGAATTTTAGAGGAAGATTTTCCGAAGAATTGCCTTGAAGAGTTGTCCAACAGTTCATCTCGGAGGAAGACCCATGACTGTTTCGGAGAGTTATCTAGCAACTCACCTCGGAGGGTTATCCAATAAGATTTTATCGGAAATTGGTATTATGTTTTCAAAAACAAAAACCTTTTGTTTTGAAAACAGTGTTTTCTCACACTTGGCTTAGGCATGCGTGAGGGAGTCGGTGAGGACTCGAGCCATGGGATTGGGCATGTAGACATTCAAGTAGGAATCATGAATTCACTTGAATGTGTGTGTTTGCCATTGCATGAGCCTTCAGGTGGGAGTAGCCCTCGTGGGAGTTATCCTTCTTGGGCGTTGCTCCGCACGGTCGGTGGGGATCACCTTCGGTGCAGGAGTATTCAGGGAGACGGCGCTCACTAGAGGCCGCTTTTGAAAAGAAAGCCAGTATGTGGCTTTGATATATATTTTGTAAAACATGTATTAGAAATCTTAATTTTGATATATGTTTTGAATAAGAGTGTAATTAACTCTTGAAACTATTGTAATATAGTTGATTATATTTTGGTGAGTATGGATGTATGGGCTCGACGTGGCCATTTTACTCATGTAAAGGTCTCATAATATGAGACACACAGGTTTTCGCAGGTTGACGGTGGTCAACGGACCCCCGGGTTTCGGGGCGTCACAGGGACTGCGTGGTTAAATTCTAGGATTGTTTTCGGACAGTCCTGATTGGACGTATGGACCGCTTTCGAGTGGTCTGGAGCTGACCTCCTATGTTTGTTTTGGGCAGTTCGAGATGAATTACCCGCTGTTGATCAGAACAAGTGTGCTGTTGTTTGATGTTATTATTGAAAATGAATAACATGCTGGTTGAGTTTGAATTATGTTAGTATATGCATGCATGATATATTAACCTGAATTGATGTGAAATGGCATATTGCATTTCATATACACTAGGGCACCCTAGAACAGTAGGTGTGAGTGCATGACATGAAAATAATTATATCGGAGGATTGTCCAAATGATTGATTATTGGAGTGTGTCCACTACCATATATCGGAGGGTTGCCCAATAATTATATCGGAGGGTTGTCCTATAATTCATGTCGGAGGATGTCCAATGAGTTGTGTCGGATGGTTGACTAACAACTCATGTTGGAGGATGCCCAATGAATTATATCAGAGGGTTGTCCAACAATTCATGTCGGAGGATGTCCAATGAGTTGTGTCGGATGGTTTCCCAACAACTCATGTCGGAGGATGCCCAATGAATTGTATCGGAGAGTTGTCTAGTGAAATACATCGGAGGAGTGTCTAACGAATATTATTCGAAGAGTTGTCCAATGGAATTATATCGGAGATTGAACAATGTGTTTTCAAAAACGAAAATCTTTTGTTTTGAAAATAGTGTTTTTCATACATGACACATCCATGTGTGAGGTAGTTTGTGAGGGCTCGAGATGTGGGAAGGGTGAGTCACGTTCTCATCCATGACATGTAGGCATTCGAGTAGGAACTTTCGTGTTTTACTTGAATGTGTGGTGTGTCATTGCATGAGCACTTAGGTGGGGAGTAACCCATGTAGGGAAATTCAACTACTAGGCATTGCTCACCCCTTCCTAGGAATAATTATTTCAGGTACTGAAGGTGCACTTGGGGATGGAACACATCCGAGGCCTTAGAGTCGAAGAAATGGCCAGATTTGGCTTTATTACTGTATTTTGTAAATTCTGGGTAGAAGACCCAGTTTTGGTGATTTGTAATTAAATACAAATTGTAATTAAACTCCTCTTTATATAATAAATACATTTTGGTGAGTTTTTCAGGTTCCAGTAGCCTTTATAGTAATAAGGTTAATTTATGTGGATTTTAGAACCTGCTGAACAAAGGGAAAACCGTAGGAGAGAAAATTGAGTGGGCTATTGCCCATTTCTAGCTTTGTGTCGCGACCCTGAGTGGTGTCGTGATTCGTTTGGCCAGTAGGCGTATCCGAAATCAACAAAATTTGTATCTGGGTTCCCTCTTTGTAGTAGCGAGCTGCTGCGTATAGTGTTCTAAGGGTCAAACCACGGGGATGGGTTTCTTTGTACAAATGATTTGCGATGATTCAAAAATGGTGAATTTCAAGTTTTAGATTTCCAGCGCTTGGTAAGCAGGAGTTGGATGTTGCGGATTAAAAATAAAATAAGTAAAGAAAAGGTGTAAATCAGATTCCTTGCGGTGTTAGGTCATTGGGGCTGGGGTCTGGGGCGCTGAGGTTTCCAGGGTCCTTTCCTCGCGTTGGGGAGGATGACCTATAGTCATCTCCAAAACGGTTCTTCATTTAATTGTAAAAGCTGACCCTAAATAATTATCTTTGAAAAATTGGCGTTGCCTCCCAGCGATGGTCTGTGGTTGGCCCAGAACGTCACCACTGATTCTTGTGCGAAATAACTCAATGATAACAATGATAGCATCTTCTTCACTCATGTACCAGCAAACTAAGCACAATGTTGTATTTACGATGACTGAAGGATAAGCTTCAAAATTTGGGAAAAATAAATATCTTTCAGATCTTTAATATTATAGATGATATCATGGATCTTTTTGTGTGTATCAATGGATCACAGCAAACTCCAATGAAACCAAAATATAAATACTGTCATTAAAAGCGAAGGGATTGGCTTTACGTTTGTTGAAACCATAAATGGTAGAAAATACCTCCGTTAAAACATGGAAAAACCCTCAATTGCCTTCGATCCCCTGCCCAGTGGCCTTCCACTCCAAGGAAAAAGGGTTTTAGCCGCTCATCCTCCGAGTTGTCATCCTCGGAGGGTGTTTGGCTGCCCAGAAAGTGACGAGAAAATGAGAGAAAAGGGAGCAGAGAAGAGCAGAAGCGGGAAAGCTGAAATATTCTCGTCAATTTTTTATTGATTGATTGAAAGTTGATATAGACTAAGGCTTATGTATGCTCAGAACAAGGGAAAATTACAAAAAAAACCGAAATCAGAAGGTATTAGAAGGGATAAAATGGGAAGAAATCAAAAGAGGAACAAAAAAAAATCAAAAAGCAGAAATTGCGTAGGAATGTGAACAATGGCAAAATGGTGAACAGTGTCATGAGCATGAACAGTGCGCGCAGGAATTTCCTGCAGCTCCGAATTTTCTGCATTTTTTGCTTTTCTTTCCTTCTTGTCTCTAATCTGCAATGCTGAGTTTGACTCGAATTCTTCGTGCTTGGATCGACTCAACAGTTTTTGCACGGTTAGCTCGCAAAAACTGCAAAATTTGCCCATAAATCACGATCGAGTAGAATAGCGGGACTAATGTGCAAATCGGGTTGGTGCTGATTAGTACATAAAAAGTGCCTCTCCAAACCTGTAATAAACGGGGTTCAAAATAGCATTTTTGAGTACTAATCCCCGCACCCCCGACCTACACATTGCTAGTCCCTTAGCAATGAAAGAAAGAAAGAAAGAGAGAGCATACAAAACAAAATCAAAATTATGTTCACAAAAATGCTATTTCAAAAAGGTTGTGACTGAGTAATGCCTAACCATAAGTAAGAATCATCAAAGCCTTGCCCAATAACTATCTTATGAGAATGAATGCCATACAAAATTGAGTATCAAAAGAGCCTCCATCTCGGTGGATCAACCAGGAAATTCCACCAAAACCTAAGTGTTCGTTTGATCAGCTCTCAGCGATAAGCGGCGCAAAGCTGCGCTCTCCCTGACACCTTCTTTGCCCGCGACCTAGCATGCTAGCCAACCCTAAATTGATCGGGGACCCTCTTATTCCACAACTCTTTTTTTTTTTTTTTTTGTAGGGGGTGCAATGAGAATGGAAACCTCACCAAAGTCCATGTAACGGGGATCTACCGATGACTCCCAGCCAATTAAGGCTTAGGGCACCAAGTTATAAGGATCTTTTGACCACTAACTCTTCAGGTTTCACCCCGGACTCCGAATGATTTCGAAACTCCAGCATCTACAACTTGCTAAACTCCACCCATCCACTCGTGTAGCGAGCACTAAGTCAGTGGCTCCCAACCAGTTGGCTTAGGGCATCGGGCTTTAAAGGCTTTCGCCATATACCCCTCGGACCGTGCTCGGGTTTCAAGGCAAAGCATTGCAATTTTTCTTCTTTTTCTTTTCTTTTTCTTTTCTTTTCCTTTTTCTTTTCTTTTTCTTTTTCTTTTTCACTTCTTTTTATTTTGGAAGACACATTGGCCTTCTATTCATGGGGGTCCTTAACCTATTAAAGGTGGTTAACGAAACTAGGGTAGGTTATTGCAAGGCTTAGGAGGCTAGGCAGTTTTTCAGGTTATTGAAGAAACCTGATGTGCACTATGTGTGGTTAGCTAAAGGTGGAAGAAAAAGGTCGAAATCATCAAGAATTCAACTAATCATCCACTCAATTAAGTATGGAACCAATCTAACATCAATAGAATTAGACAAAATTTCAATTTTTCAAACTACAGGCTAGGCAAAACACAAAAAAAAAAAAAAATGGTGCAAAATGGGTGCAATTTGAAAAAAATAAGCTATATAGTATAACAGCTTCATAAAAAGGAAAACCAACAAGTCAGTGAACATCCAAAATGGGCTTGCTCAAAAATAGTAATAAAAACATAAATAAATTCCACTTCCTTCGCTAACTCTCCCCCCAACCAAATGTCATATTGTTCGCAATGGGGCTTGGATTGGAAAGTTAGAGAAGAAAGTGCTACCTCTTGATGAGATATGCTGGTTGTTGGATAGGAGACTTCGCAAGATTTCCATCGGGACCTTATTCACTCCATTTGGGTTTCAAATAAACAAGTTAGGAGAAGAAAATAGTGGAAAAAATTGACCAGTTGGAGCATTTTTAAAATTACACATTCATAATAATTTCAAAAGTGTTCTTTCTGACTATATTTGGATTCTACACTCTCTAAGCTTTCCAACGGTACCAAAATTACCCGAAACGGAGTTTGGACGAAAAAGTTATGGTCAAAACAAAATTGGGAATTTCGTATTGCGATTTTTTTTTTTTGAAAAACAAAAAATAAATAAAATAAAATAAAAAGTATTTTTAAATACGATTTTTTTTATTATTATTTTGAAAAGCAATTTATATATATATATATATATATATATATATATATATATATATATATATATATATATATATATACTATATCTCTGCTATATATATATATATATCACCAAACAGGACAAAATAGTGTGGTGCATGAAGGAAAACTTTCGCAACCGGGAGCAGTGTTGCGCGAGAATTTTACTTGAGTTCTGCGAAAATTTTCTAGGTCACCATCTACACCTCCAGCTGCAAAAATTTGGGCAAAAACCTACAAAAATAAACACAAGAAAAAATAAAAAAATGTAGAAAAATGAAAATTAATCTAAAAACAGAGATTAACTAAAAATTAGAAAATCTAAAAGAAAATTAAGAAATCCTTAATAAAATAAAGTAAAAATAGAAAATATGAAACAAAAAATTAGGGAAATTGTGCTCCCCCCAAACCAAGTCCTTAAGCCTTTGGAAATTTGTTGGAGCTGTTAGACTTGTGGAATTCTTGAGGATTCGGGTGCTCCATGTTTGAACCGAAGCACGAACCACCCACCCCTATGCCATGCGATTATGAAGCGGTATCCAATTTCTTTGATGTAGTGGCAAAAATCTGAGCAG